>VUQS01028160.1:0-10203 GCA_015108495.1 Heterochromis multidens | reverse complement strand
GAGCCGGCTCTTTCGACTCCTGAACGGCTCTTAATTTAATTTTTGTCTAACTTGCAGTGGAGCGCCCCCCTCTCTGTTTTCACATAATGGTATGATCCTATATCTTCACATCTGATTGGCTGAGCACGTAGGTAAGCAGTGAAAGGAAAAAAAAATGCGAGCCGGCTCTTCTGAGTCACTACAAAGCATCGGCTCTCAGAGCCGCATCTTGTGTGCATGACCCATCACTAGTTCAGGAGTCGACAGAGCCGAACGTCCCATCACTGGGGTGGGGGGTGTGGGAGGAGGAGTGATGATGGTGATGATGATGGTGATGATGATGATGATGGTGATGATGATGGTGATGATGGTGATGATGGTGATGATGATGGTGATGATGATGGTGATGATGATGGTGATGATGGTGGTGATGATGAGCAGTTTGATCCGAGTCTGATCAGTTATTGGACAGTTTTCTGGTGCGTTTAGACACGTCTGTAATTTCTGCAGCGGTGCGACTTCACCGCTTTATTTTGGAGGGTCAGTGATGAGCTGCAGATGTGTCGGTGCTTCTGAGATCTCTTGCTGCTCGCTGCTGTCGGGAACGCTGAGTTGGGATTCAGGTTTTTATTGCGGTCTTTGGAAGTGACTCAGGAATTTTTCCTGCCAGGTTATTGATCACACCATCAACACTGTCCTTTATGATGTTATCAATAAAATGTTGAGGGTAACTTTGTTGTCCAGGACTATTTCTTCTAATACCATTTAATATGTCTCATTCTTTAAAATTGTGTATTACTCAGTATTTTACTGCAGTACTGAAGATTATTGTACACACACACCTGGTAAACTTATTTTTGGATGTGTCTCATGAAGTTCCTGAACCGTGTGAGAAGCTGTAACGTCTGAGCTGATTTCTAGATGAAAAAGTTTTGTGGTTCCAGCTCCGTGAAACCTTCACGTCTTCTGTGTGTGCTCAGAGTTTAACTGGTTCAGACTGGGCCGGGTTTGGACCGTGAGCTGCAGCAGAACCTGTTTGGGTCAGATTTTGGGTGGGGGTGTAACGGTTCTGTTGCAGCAGCTGATCGATGAGCTGTGAGTCTGACCGCCGCCTCTCTGTTGTCCCTCAGACTGTGGAGTAAGGCCATCTTTGCCGGCTACAAGCGCGGTCTGAGGAACCAGCGCGAGCACACGGCGCTGCTGAAGCTCGAGGGCTGCTACAGCAGGGACGAGGTCGACTTCTACCTCGGCAAACGCTGCGCCTACGTCTACAAGGCCAAGAAGTGAGCCACCGCCACCACCGCCCTGTTGGATTTAAGGTTAAGGTTGGTGTGTTTCTGACCGTGTGTGTGTGTGTGTGTGTGTGTGTGTGTGCAGGAACACGGTGACGCCCGGCGGGAAGCCCAACAAGACCCGTGTAATCTGGGGAAAGGTGACCCGGGCACACGGAAGCAGCGGGATGGTGCGAGCAAAGTTCAGCAGCAACCTGCCGGCCAAAGCCATCGGACACAGAGTCAGAGTGGTGAGTCACATGACCCGATCAGCTGGGATCAGGGATGGGAATTGATAAGAATCTAACGATTCTCATTGGCTCTGCTTGGAGAGTCACCACCATCACTGAGCAGCATATCAAAGACGTCACCTTCCTGCAAATTAATTTCATGCTGTGCTCAAATGTTTGTCCCTTTTTTGGAGTCATTACTCAAAAAGTAATGGATTACATATTACTTGTTACTTTAATTCAGTACGTTACTTAATTACTCACTGCAGGAAGTAATTAGTTACACTACTTGTTACATTACTTTGTCATTACTCAGTAAAATGACCTGAAAGCCCTGCCCTCACCTTCCTCTGAGTGTTGACATGTGAAACCAGCTCATCGTCACGGTGATTCTGCCTCTGTTACCTGTTACCTGTTACCTGTTCAGGCTGCTGGGCTGGGGTCTGCACACACAGCTTTAGAGGTGCCCTGGATGATCACACTCTTGTCCTTTTGTGCAGTAAAAATAAGTCCTGTCTGTATCCGGGCGGCACACTAACTGAAATCAGCTGATTGTAGTGATTGTACCTGTGCTGCTGCAGCGTTTCCTCAGGTGTGTTTACTGGTTTCTCACATTTTTACTGCCTGGGTCAGATTAACAGCTGCAGAGTTTCCAGGCTGTGGATGGTCAGCAGGTGGTTCTGTTTGAGCATGCTCAGTCCTGAAATTTGATTTATTTGCCATTAAAAGTCTTTGAAATGCTTAAAATGCTTCTGACTGACTTCACTGTGTCACAGGAAACTCTGATTCAGAGGGCGGGGCTTATCCCCCTCAGAGCCAGCTGATTGTGAGTCAGGTGATGTTAAAGCAGAGCTGTAGATCGTTTAAAGCTGAACTCGGGCTGATTTCATTGGATGAAACCATATTTACTGCTCACTGAGGCTCCGCCCCCTGCTGGGAAACTGTCCAGAATGTGGTGAGCGGGTAAACGTGCCTCCATCTTGGCATACGGCAGCTGTTCAGCCTGTAGAGCGCCGCCACAGCTGGAGGCATCATTTCCAGCTGTTTGCGGTCACATGGGGACCCAGCACTACGAATAAAGCACGTTTCTGTGAATCTGACACTAAATATGACTTTGCCGGTAAATATTAGACACGCCCACATTTGATGTGATATCAGCCAGTCAAGCTGGAGCTTTGACTGAAACAGGAAGTAGAAATCTCAGAATCCTGTCAGAGCTGCAGGCTGAACGTCTGTAAACAGTCTGTCTGATAAAACCAGGCATGACTGGTCACTTTAAGTCCCGCCCCCTTGTTTCATTGGCTTTGTTTTTAAACTGATGGAGTCGGTCACACTTTAACAATGTGACTAAAGTAGAAGTGATGCTGCGCTCCAGAAGAAGCGAGGTTTTGGTCCTTAGTGAGGTAGATAAGTTCAGGTGACTGCAGCGCGTTCATGGGTGGAGCCTGATCAGCGCTCCGTGTTCGGCTTGTTTAGTGAGTCACAAACAGCAGTGCGAAGTTTTACTGCTGTTTACGTTCACTGCCGGGGCTGCTCCGACTTACCGAGTGGGAACTCTGAGTTGACGGGGCGTTCCAGATTCAAATTCCGACTGGGAACTCGGAAAGCCTGACTTCAGAGTTATTCAGGAATGCACCACGAGGCTCCTCCTCCTCAGCCCAGCAGGAGGCGTCGGCCAAAGTTCTTCTAGTGCCAGAAACTTTTTAATGACTGAATGAAAACGTAAAGTCTCGTGTTCCAAACATCAGGCTCGCCTGGCTGACCAGGACCCGGGCTCGAGTCCGACCCGCCCCAAACAAACATGTCCGAATATTTAAACTGTTTGTGTGCAAAACGTAAAGGTCAGTCACATGACACAGAGTGCCTCTCTGAACCCTCACAGCTGGAGGTCACATGTTTCCCAGCAGCTGAACATCTGTGACAGATGTTCCTCCACAGCTGATATCTTCTTCTGTTTCTGAGGCTCACTGTAGGGCGTGACACACTTCCTGTGTGAAACTGCCTCTACACACACACACACACACACACACTCTGTGATCGCTCTGAAGGCGTCTCAGACCTTCTCGCTCCTCACTTCCTCTGTGATTTCTCCTGACGTGCACTTCCTGTATGTTGTGGTTTTATTCTGATGTGCACTTCCTGTCTGGTGGCTTTATTCTGATGATGTACTTCCTGTTTGTGTGCAGATGCTGTATCCTTCCCGGGTGTGAAGTGGCGGCGGCAGCGGCTCTTTGTTTGTACAGAAACAATAAAGTGATCAATAATCTGATCAGATTCCCGCCTCTGTCTTTACTGCTCTCTCTCTCACACACACACACACACACACACACACACACACTCTCAGCCTTCATCTCCTGGAGGAGGAGTCGTCTCACACTCTTCCTCAGGCTGCAGAGACAGCAGCGTATCCAGTGGGCCCTGAGTTTGGACTGTCAGGTTCAGTAATGTAATAAAGGAGCTCCACGTCTTCACTGCTAGCTGCTGATGATGATGATGATGATGGACTGAAAGGTGAACTTCAGAGAGATCCTCTGAAATGAAAATGAAACCATAATTCAGTCGTTTGAAGACCACAGCCTGAGTTTGACAGGAAATGGAGCGTTGAACCTGATGAACTTTGATGGTTTTCACTCATTTACAGTTTGACAGGATTCCTGCTGTGGACCATAATCTGCTGGACGAGGCAGAAGCAGCACAAGGTCCACAGACGGGTGTAGGCTCAGCCGACAGTCATTGTTTATCAGGCGGTGCTCAGAAAGTCAGGTTTACTCAGTTTGTAACACCCTGAAGTCTCTGTAGCCAATCAGAATTCTCTAAATAAGGAAAGGATCCATCAGACTGTTCATGAAAACCATCGACTAAGCTGACAAAGTGCTGCAGATCACGGAAGTGTTCGTTAACAGCAGCCTGTTGGACTCACAGCTGAACTGTGAACATCACACTGCTGGAAGAACATCTGATTCCTGTATGTGAAGAAGGTAGATTTATAGAAACGGCCTGAATCCAGATGATGAGCTCTATGAAGTGATCAGAGTGTGTTTCAGGTTCTGTATAATCAGTGTTCATCAGTGATGTCTGCTGTTGTGCTGCAGCCTTTAGGATGATCATGGATTCATGTTCCCTTTGGATCAGCTGGGATCAGTGATGGATGGAGGGAATTTTACTGCAGTCACAGAAATCCTCTGGATCATCTCTGAGGCCGAGCTCACAGTGATGATGACTTCATTCACTTTGTGTTGAACTACTTTTACATTTTTACACGTTTGTGTGATTAAAACTCTGAGCTGATCAAGATGAGCCTGATTCACCTTTCTGCGATTGATTATTGATCACTGAGCGAGAGCATCCTGACAGACCGAAATGAGGGCTGCAAACTCTCGATGGGCGTCAGTGCTGACGTCAGAGGGATGGGGGTTCAGTCACATTAAACTCCTTTTCCCATGTTGCCCCGCGCAGCCGCTGCTGCTGAGCTGCAGCTTCAGTTAACGTAGATCCGCGGACCTGAAGGAGGACAGAGGCTGCGCTCGCGCCGGGAACGCGGACAGACGGTCAAACGGAGGGACAGGTGAGACCCGGGACAGGTGAGCCCGGAGACCGAACAGCAGCTCCTCTCCGCTCCGTGTCTGAGCGCGAGGACAATTTGTTCTATAATCGCAGCATCACAGGCTTTTATTGTGAAGGAGCATCAACCCCATCATGTTCTGGAAGAGAGCATTATACAAGTATTACTGCAGTATTCATAGTAGTATTTATGCCAGTATTACGGTAGGATATATACCAGCACTACTCAAGCATTTTTCCATGCGTTACTGCAGTATTTATACCAGTACTGCTGTTGGATATATACCAGCATTACTGAAGTATTTTTCCATGGGTTACTGCAGTATTTATACAAGTATTACTGCAGTATTTTTCCATGTATTGCTGCAGTAGTTTTTTCATGTGTTACTGCGGGATAAATTCCAGTATTACTGCAGTATTTAGTCCAGTATTACTACAGTATTTATAAAAGTATTACTGCAGGAATTATACAGCTGTTGCTGTGGCATTTTTACTTACAGGAGTATTTATACAAGTAATATTGCAGTATTTATACAGATGTTACTGCAACATTTGTGTAAGTATTGCTGCAGTATTTACATTAGACAGTATTTATTCAAGTATTACTAGTATTACTACAGGATATATTCCAGCATTACTGTAGTATTTATGCCACTATTACTAAGGTATTTTTACAAGTATTACTCTAGTATTTTTTCCAGTATTACTGCGATATTTATGCAGTTTTTTCTGCAGTGTATATACCAATATTACTGCAGTATTTAAATTAGTATTACTGCATGATTTATATTAGTGTTACTACAATATTTCAAATGTGTTACTGCAGTATTTTTCATCGTTATTACAGTAATGTTTATAGAAGCTTTAGTACATTGATACAAGTCTTACTGCAGTTTTTGCAGTACTGGTGTATGTAGTACTGCTGGATGTGATATTTTTACTAGTTTTACTTTAGTATTTTTACATGTTTTTGTCTCCAAGTTCTCTGGAGGTTTTTTTGAGGTTTTTTTGGCGTGCCGGGGTCAGAGGTCACGGTTCCATGTGGTCTGATAGAAGATGAAACAACATGACTTTGGACAGAGTGAGTCGGGGTCCTCCTGCAGCGCTCTGCCAGGGTTACATGTCAACCTGCACCAGGTGAGAACTGCACCAGTCAGTACTCGAGTACAGCAATGCAGTATTAGTACTGCATCAAGTCAGTTTATCCTCTCTGCCGTGAGTACATGTACTCTTAGTCAGTAGACGCAGGTAAACGATGCTGAGTTTGAGTGCACAGTGAAGTGAGATGACTTCAGCAGCAATCACTGATCAATACTTCCTATTGATCAGTGGAAACACCTGAACCAGGTCAGTGTTTGGAGCAGAAACCTGCACCTCTGTGTGTGTGTGTAGGTCTGCCCAGGCGTTCCTAATAAAGTGATCACTGCACCAGAAATCAACCAGAAAACGATCAATCAAGAAAAAACGTCTTTGATCTTTCAACGAGTCGTTACCTGCAGCCTCAAACTGATCAATAAACTAATGACAGCTTCTCTGCAGTGAAAACATCTAAAACCAGAATATCTAACTAATCAATAAATAACTGATCAGATTCAATCAATACAGATCAGAAAACAGCCATGTTCTTTAGAAAAGCAGGAAAAGTAAAGAGCTGCTTCAAAATAAAAGCTTCTGCTGCACTAATGAATAAAAAGCAGACAAAGCTGCAGTCTGTTTATATAATGAAGCCCCGCCCCCTCCTGATGCTGAGAACACTGCTTTGTGATTGGCTGAGGCTCAGAGTCTGAGGGTCTGTGAGGTGCCTGATTGGTTGAGGGCGAGTGAATGGAAGTGATGTGCGTGGGCATCACGAGGCAGAAACGTGAGCTCTGCACACGCTCAGTAGATGCAGCTCTACTGCTGAGGGAGCTGCTGTGTGTGAGCGCGTTCAGAGAGGAGGCTGCATCACACACACACCTTGTGTCTTTGTAAGGACCCTCAGTCACATGATGCTTTAACATAATGTGTGTTCTAGCCCTGAAACACACAGAGACACGCATCAGTCCTGTTACCATGGTTACCTGCAGGTTAATATGCATCCATTAACAAACAGCTGACAGCCAATCAGAGAGCAGTATTCTGTGTCTCTATTGTATAATGAGTCAGTGTGTGTCTTTGTGGGGACCAGTTTGGGTTTTAGACTTATAAATACTGAAGGACTTCCTGTCCCATAGGGGGCGCTCTTCATCCAGAATGAATGGGGCTGGAGACAGCAGACATGGCTCCATTTTTACAGGTTTTACAGTTTCTGTTGAGTATCCACGTTTTTCAGCCTTTATTATGACAGCAGAGCAGACAGGACTGCTGGGAGGAAGAGCTGGATCATAGCTCTGACTGTTCTTCTATGATGAAGCTCAGAGGTCATCTGTGTGTGTGTGTGTGTGTGTGTGTGTGTGTGTGTTGTCAGGTTTCGCTGGATTTGTGTGAGGACAGATCAGCTGATTGCCACTGTGAAAAGCTGGAGGAGGGCGGAGCTAAAGATGCAGACCAGAACAAAGGTGGAGAGGAAGACAGGTACCCCCCCCACACACACACACACACACGTTTTTCTGTCTTTGTGAGGACACCAGGTGAGAACTGGTGCCAAGGGTGGCACAGCCAGGTCTTAGTGTTAAGGGGCAGTTACTTTTTCACACAGGGACAGGTGGGTTTGGATAACTTTTTTCTCTTAATGAATGAAATCATCGTTTAAAAACTGCAGAGTCAGAGAGGAGCAGGAAGCAGGGGAGGGTTTAGGGCAGGGCTACACAATGATTGACAGGTCACTAACAAGCAACAAGTTAAGGTGAGAGTCCCCGTCTGCACCTGGACCCTCTGCAGCTCAGGTGTTCAGACGTTCCACAAAGGTCCCCGTAAGGTCTGAGCATCACATCAGTCAGGTGTGTGTTTCTCCTCAGGTGTGATCATCCAGTCGACACTGCACGGCTTTTCTCCTTTATGACATTTCATTGGCTGACTCCTCTGGCCATGCGTGCCCGCAGGAAGGGTCAGCTCCTATTGGACGATATCTGGCCCGTGTCACAGCGGGAAAGCTGCCATGACAACAGCATGAGGTGGGAGGAGTTAATAAAGGAGTGTATTAGAAGCCTGTGGTTGGTGTGTATGTTAATGTGAGACTGTGTATCCCCAGGCTGTGGGCTCTTTGGGAGGAGGAGCAGAGGTCAAAGGGCACAAACGCCTCTCTGTGTTCGGTGGTTTGGGCTTTCTGTCGGACTCGCCTCCTCCTCTCCATCCTCTGCCTCACCGTCACTCAGCTGGCTGGGTTCAGTGGGCCGGTGAGACCATTAGAGCCAGTATCACGTATCCTTTATCTTCATCAGACAAATGTGGTGTAACCAGTGAACCTCCTCCTCCTCCTGCAGGCATTTGTGGTGAAGCGTCTGCTCGAGTACACCCAGCAGGAGGAGTCGGACCTGGGCTACGGGCTGCTGCTGGTCCTGGGTCTCCTCGCTGCAGAGCTGGTGCGGTCCTGGTCTCTGGCTCTGACCTGGGCCCTGAACTACCGGACTGGGACCAGACTGAGAGGAGCCATCCTCAGCCTGACCTTCCAGAAGATCCTGCGTCTGCGCAGCATCAGAGACAAGTCGGTGGGACAGGTGTGGTAATCTGTCTGTGCTGTGGCTGTTTTTCTTTCTTTTCTTTGTCTGCCTTTTACTCTGTTTTTATCTTTTCCTTCCTTCCTACCTCTCATCCTTCCTGTCAGCTGGTGAACATGTGCTCCAGTGATGGTCAGAGGATGTTTGAGGCAGCAGCGGTGGGCAGTCTGTTAGCAGGAGGCCCTCTGGTGGCCATCCTCGGTGTTGCCTACAACCTGTTTATACTGGGACCAACCTCTCTGCTGGGCTCAGCCGTCTTCATCCTCTTCTACCCCACCATGGTCAGTACCTGTCAGTGTCCTCATACTCCCCCATCTTCAGTACCTGTGTGTCTGTCGATGCTTTGACGGATAACACCTGTGTACACCTGGAACTGTCACTTTAAACTGTTTCTGCTCTTAAACGAGGCTCCTGCGTGCTTGACTTATGAAATGTCGGCACACCTGTAGAACCTGCTCAGGTGTATTGATGGCAGTGTATTGATCTGCCATCAGATGTTCAGCTCCAGGATGACAGCGTATTTCAGGAGGAAGGGAACAGCCGTCACCGACAGACGAGTTCAGAAGATGAATGAGATCCTCAGCTACATCAAGTTCATCAAGATGTACGCCTGGGTCAAAGCCTTCTCGCAGGACATCCACCGTACGCACTCACCTGACACGCACTCACCTGGTCTCTCTGTCACCATGGTAATGTGGCTGCGCACTGATGATGTTTGTGTTTCCTCTCAGGGATCCGGGATGAGGAGCGCAGGATCCTGGAGCTCACGGGTTACTTCCAGAGCATCACAGTGGGCATGGCTCCCATCGTTGTCGTCATCGCCAGTGTGGCGACATTCTCTGCCCACATATTGCTAGGATACGACCTGACAGCTGCTCAGGTACCACAGTTCCTTTCCTCTCTGTCAGTTACCTGTCGACAGTCTGAGATGATAACAGACAGCGTTTCCTGTCATCCATCCAGGCCTTCACCGTGGTAACGGTGTTTAACGCCATGACCTTTGCCCTGAAGGTGACGCCGTTCTCCGTCAAGTCACTGTCCGAGGCCTCCGTTGCTGTGGAGAGATTCAAGGTTGGATGTTGACTTCATGCACACCTACCGGCACACTGACCTCACCTCCATGCTGCATATTCACAGTAATATTTGGACATGTTTATTTGAACTGTTCGCCTAAAATGTTCAAGTCACATCCCAGAAAGCTGAATCTGTTCATCTGGACGTAGCGTTTTCAGTGGGAGAAACATTTCGTCACGCCATTCAAGTGACTTCTTCAGTCTCAGCTGACTGCAGGTTTCCAACCTTATAAACAGTACATTTGCATAATGACAGAAACCAGCACCACTGACTAACAATGGGCCATGAGGTCAGTTTCATGATCAATAGTATGCAAATTGTCATGACCATTGATCAATGGCCATGAGTACCATTCACAGAGATTGGGGAATGGCTGCAATCACAGCATTGTAAGATGGTGACAGATGTACCCTTAGGCCCCCTCCTCGGTTCAGAGATGGTCTTTCCCTTTTC
>VUQS01028158.1:11283-22142 GCA_015108495.1 Heterochromis multidens | reverse complement strand
TTTTTGTTTTTTTTTTTTTAAATGGAAATTGTATTTGTGTTTGGTTGAAACACGACAAGTAGAGTTTTTACCAAAAAGTTCTATTTTGGTTTCATCCGACCATATGACATTCTTCCCAGCCTGGTGCAGGTCTACAATTTTGTTTCTGGTGTCCTTTGACAGCTCTTTGGTCTTGGCCATAGTGGGGTTTGGAGTGTGACTGTTTGAGGTTGTGGACAGGTGTCTTTTATACTGATAACGAGTTCAAACAGGTGCCATCAATACAGGTGACGACTGAAGGACAGAGGAGCCTCTTACAGAAGAAGTTACAGGTCTGTGAGAGCCAGAAATCTTGCTTGTTTGTAGGTGACCAAATACTTATTTTCCACCATCATTTGCAAATAAATTCTTTAAAAATCAGACAATGTGATTTTCTGGATTTTTTTTCCTCATTTTGTCTCTCATAGTTGAGGTATACCTATGATGAAAATTACAGGCCTCTCTCATCTTTTTAAGTGGGAGAACTTGCACAATTGGTGGCTGACTAAATACTTTTTTGCCCCACTGTAAGTGCTAAATCTAACATATAAAATGTTTTATAAAATGAGGTTTATAACCTGAGCAAGCCTGGATTTTTGAGACTGAGTCAAGTTTTTGTAATTATTTCCCAACACTATCAGCAGGATATCTGCTCCTTTGTGCAAGGAGGAACAGGATGAACCCCGACGTTGTCAGGCATGCATACAAGGACATGGGGGCCATACAAACTACTGAGTACCATTTTGAGTTGCTGCAATGAAATTTCTGCAAAATGAACTACCCTGTTGCATCATTTTTTCACTTTGATTTTCTGGGTGTCTTTGAATTCAGCCCTCTGTAGGTTGATCATTTTCATTTCAAACAATCTGGCATCCTTTTGTTGCTAACACATTACCCAGTCCATATCAGCATAGATATCCAGCATCCAGATTTTTTTTCCCCATTGAGATCTGATGTGTTTTTAAGTGTTCCTTTAATTTTTTTGGAGAGGTGTATAATTTAGTGCTATAGTAAAATTTAAACAAGAGCTCATTTCTAACTCCATATTTTCTTTTTTTCATTGGGACGCCACAAGAATAGCTTTGCAAGTTCAATAAAACCTGTTTCTTTTACATACTTGACCTTGGTGCAGCCCCTTAATTTCATCCACCTTACTTCATTTCCAGTAAAAGACACCAGTTTGTGGTCAAGAGCAGGAATCTGTTGAGAAGCAGCTTCTATTCCTCCTCAAGCTCCAAATGGGTAACATCTGACAGGCGTCAAGCTGAACTGACAGCGTCGTCCCTTATATTGCCAGAGGTCTCCTATTTCTATCCAGTGTGGAAAACAAGGATTTTCAGAACATTTGGAACTGGGTGAGACACGGCTTAAACGTTAGAACCAGAAAATGCCTTGAGCTAGAGATCATCCCTCTACAAACTGTAAAAAATAATCTGAGGAGTCAGTATATGTGTGACTACTGATCTATGGTGAAATAGATTCATGAGATCAGTGCTTTGCATTGCAGGATAGGAGTTGTAGTTGTGATAGTCTGTTACACTGTAAGCAAATACATACAGCTCAGCCTGTGAAACCTACAAGGAAATCCTTGAAAGTTTGACCCTTTTTATGTGAAAACGGAGAAAATAATATGCACCTTTATATCAAACAGATGAAATAACATTATTTACACTCCTTCCAGAACATTCTATTGATGGCTTTAGCTGATTCAGAACTTTGCTTCTGGAAAGCCAACCAGCCAAGAGAAAACAGGGATCACGTGAGGCCAGTTATAGTCAGACTGCACTGACTTCCAGTATATTTCGGAATTGATTTTAAAGTTCCTCTGCTTGGATATACTATATGGAGCTCTAAATGGCCTTGGACCACTTTATATTACAAATTGCACTCCTACACAGTCCCATGATGATCGTCTACATACTTCTCACTCACTCTTCCGCATAGGTAAGTTAGGAATGCAGCTTTCATCAAATATCCCTTGCAAGAGACAAACACCATTCCAAGAGGCATCAAAGAGGCAAATCAGCCGCCCAGTTGAGACAACTTTTAAATGTTTATTTACCCTAGCATACAAGTAAGTTCTGTCTTTTCTCTCTCTCTTTAATGTAAGGACATTGACCTTTTTCACTTTACAGGATAGCATTAATGTTGAAAGGAATAAAGTGAAAGACGAGAAGGAATCCAAAATTAAACTTGTAATTGCTGCACATTAAATGTCTAAGTTTCCAAACAAATCTCTAACTTTTTGCACACATTATCTGCAGCACTCTGGATTAAATGGAGGCCTTCCACTAAAAGGCTGCATCAATCTGGAAAGGCTTTGACATCCTAAAAGAATGTTTCAAAGTGAGATCTTGACAGACAACCCATTAGTAACCAAGGGCTGAAAGTCATGGAGGAAAATCACAGGTTCCAGAGCCCTTTAAAGACGAGACTACACATTACTTGGTTAAATCACATCAAACTTTGTCAGTGCCAAAGGTCAGCGAGGACACATCTCACAGCTCACCTTGCTGTCAAAATTCCACTGAAAAACTTGCACAGCCTGATCATGTTTTGCTGAATGTATGAATAGATTTATTTATTTATTTATTTTTATTTATTTTTGCTGAATCAGTGCAGTAACAGAGCAAATATAAAGAGCCTATAAAAAGCCATCACATCATATCCTATTCAAAGTTGGCCACTGTTGCCTACATGGCTGCCTCCTTGTGAAGTGCTGCACCACTGCCAGCATGCATGATATGTCAGAAGTGCTATCTGGTCCCATTCTGACCACTTATATCTGCATGCGTGCTGGACCCTTCTACTGTGTCAACAGCCAGGACAAAGTAGCAGGGGCTTATTTGGCTGGTAGGACAGGTGGTAAGGGAGGGACAATTGTTTTGGTGTGGCTTAAAAATGTCCTGTCCCTCAATGCACTGTGAGCAGATGCAGAATGACAAGATGGTGCGTGCTAAAGATCAGGTGGTTTGCATCGAAATCTGACTTCTGTTTAGCATTTAAACCCATAGAAAAAAAAAGTAATTACTTTTCATGTACCCCTGTTTCCAAATGAAAGTACTATCAGTTAATGTAAATGCATTATTCCAAGGTTTTAGTATGTGGAGACACACTTGAGGGCTCTTTATGTTTAACAGCATCCCTTATCCATTATAGATGTTTAGCAAAGCATTCCACTGCAGTTTTATTCTATGACGACTTTATAATATATATAGTAGTCGTTGTGATGTATATTAGTACATATTGTAGTGGTTAACACATTCTCCTAGCACAGGAAAGATCCCCGGTTTGGGACAGGAAATCCATCCACTGTGGCAACCCCTCGCAAATAAGGGAGCAGATGAAAGAAGAATATATGTATATTGTGGTATATATGACTCATTTTCTGAATTATGAATGCACAGATACAGGAATAGAAGAGCAAAAGAGATGACTGCAATTAATAAAAAGCTGTGTTATGTCCCCCATTAATAGCCATATCTTTACCACACAACTCTATCAGTCTCAAAAATTAGCTCCTGACAGTCCCCCTGAAGAGTTAGTGGCATGTAGGCCAATTTATATATTAAGCTTTTGCTGTGCCTGAGGCCAGCCAAGCTTTAGCAGCAGCCAGCCAGCTCCACTGCATCTGCCCACAAACATACAAATATGAACATGTGTACACACACAAATATGGCAAAATTTATCAGCTGAGAGACCTGGGGATGTAAGTACAGTACGCCACGCGCGCGCGTGTGTGTGTGTGTGTGTGTGTGTGTGTGTGTTTATCAGAGTGAATGTTAGAGAAGCCTGCTGAACTGGGACTTTTCAGGGACAAACATTGAGTGATTGAGCAGACTGAATCTGTGTGCATGTGACTGTGTGTGTGCTATACATGCATCTGAGCCATGTTCTTGGCATTCAATCATACTGTGCACACACACTTGTCACATTACAGTGTAATGGTCATGCAGTGTTAAGGCACACAGGAGACCAGATGCAGTGCATCATCCTCTTTTTTGCATCATATGAAAGGCTCAATAAGAGGGCAATGATTTATTTCAGAAGTCAGTTTTTGTATGTGTAAATGCTTTATAATAATTTACAAAAAAATGCTAGGCTATTTTTATTAGGTCTTTTTCTTCATAGTGAACAGATATATAATTATTTATTTTTACCACAATATCTTTTTTAAAAAGTCTCGCTATTTACATGACTTATATTTTCCATTTTTTAGTGAACCTCTACCCCATGTTTAGCAGGCTAGAGTCCCTGACAAGAACTGAGCTACAGTGGAGCTCACACTGGCCCAAAGCCATAGCTGTGGCCCCATTCTGCCAGGAAAACCAATTACTTAGTGTTTCAAAGCCCTCTGAGTGCCCGAAAGGGGCCCATCATTTAACTATGAGACACTCCAACTTCACTCACTGCCGCCCTTTCAGCACTGGGTCCTCCTGTCACACATACACACTGAAAATATCTGTGTACCTGTTATCTGAGCTTCATATGACAGATTCATATGAAGTACATCAGTACCTTAATGGAAAGCAAGGCATACATCTTTCATGTGGGAATATATAAATATAAAATGTCGCCAAAACATGTCATTCCACAAAGCTGCAGTGCACTTTTTTTTCCTATTCATTTTTAACCAGTGTCAGACAGTGAGTCAGCGGCTAACAGTGACCTTTCAGCACCACAGATGGGGTAAGCTTTCTACGGCTCAGTGTCTTCTTACTATCATCACTCACGTGCCAACAGGTAAGCTCATGCAAATAAACACTGATGCACCTGCACGCTTATGCTGTCAGTCTCTGTGGCGTGCACACGCACACACTCGCACGCACGCACGCACGCACACACACACACACACACACACACACATAAGGTCTGTTGTAGCAGACATGGTGTCATACATGACTTAATTTAGCTTTAAGAACCTATTCTTGGTTTACACTGTGACGTATCTCTTTCTGTAGAGCACCTTTAAAAGACATCCTCTGCAGACTGCTCGTTTTTTCCTCCAGTGTACTCAATATGCTCACTCTTTGTCTGTCTCGCTCTATCTGTCTCTGCAGGATAAGTTAATAAGCCTAATGAGAATAAAGACTGAAGGGGAGAGATGAAAAGACACAGAGGGAAGGAGAAAAGGGGGAAGCAATCAGATGTGGCTCTGCCCAGCCCTTGGCAATGACAAAGTGGAGCAATTATGCATGAAGGCTGTGACATTGACTGTGGCATCACCTCTTCTGCTGATCTGTTAAAAAGCAAACATACTCTATAATTCAGCAAGGCACTCACTCAGTTATACATACACATAAGCAGACATCTCTCTGCCAAGCATGTTCAAGGACATAGGTGATCATACTTTGACAAGTTAACACGTCTGTGCACACTTCATACATCACTAGGTGGTGTGAACATTCCACAGCGTAGGTCAGAGGAAGGTCAAAGCTGTTCTCCAGTGCCTCACCCAGCAGGTCTGTTAGGCAATGTTAGAGACAAGTATTCCCTTCACGAGTCCATCACCTACTTTTAGCCTATCATGTCTCTCTGGACACACACACACACAGCTTTAACAAAGCGCACGCCCACGGTCTCATCCTCCCTCATGACTGCCCCGCTTGATGCTTGGTTGCATAGTGATGCTGTTGTGCTTTAAAGAGATATTGATCACTCACAAGAATGAGCCCTTAGTGGCTCTGGTGTTCACACTCATAAACTCACAGAACTACACTGGCCTTGTGACATGTATTATAGAGCCATCCGGGAGTGTTAAAGGTGAGGAAATAAGAATCATGGAACTACAGTAGCACTGGCTGCATATAAGGAGAGAGCATGATTGTTGAAAAGTTACATTTAGAATAAGCCTGTGAGTGAACCTTTAGTTGGAGGTTGTTCTGCCAGCCATAAGAAACAGTGGTATTTAGTAGTGGGTTTACCAATAAGGCTATAACCAACCCTTTTCATCTGAAGTGAATATGAAGATCTGGAAAACTAATAAATCTTAGTGAAACTTAGTGAAACTGAAAAACCTTTAAAAACAATGTTGAAGAACATTACACATATAAAAGGTGAACACTCATGAGATGGGACTATTAAAACAAGATGAACTGTCGTGTACAGTAATATTTAGTAGCAAACGTATAGAAATATTTTTCTGTACTGTAAATGAGTTCTGTACTGTTACATCTCAGACTCCACAGGCCTAAGTTTTTATGTTTGAAATCTTAGTATAAAAAGTATATTAAAAATAGTTCACAAATTTACAGTCCAAACTCTAACTATTACACATTTTTGGTTCTTAAAAACACACAATACGGGCAAAAGTACTTGGCCACCTACACATTACACCTACAGGACCTGCTTAGCCATAGAAACCCATGTCATGAATCTCCTGGCGCACAGCTTTTTTGCTGATGTTAATGCCAGAAGAAGTTTGGAGCTCTACAGCAAAGTGTTGGTGACTTCATTGCTGTGGTTCCTAAACACTTCCACTTTTCATTAATACCACTTAAAGTTGGTCGTGGAATATCTGCGAGGGGAGAAATTTTTACCAACTGAGTTGTTACAACGGTGACATCCTGTTACAGCACCGCGTTCAAATTCAGTGAGCTCTGTAGAACAACCCATTCTTTCACAAATGTTTGTAAAGGAAGACTGCGTGGCCAGGGTCTTGATTTCATACACCTGTGGTAAAGGGATAACACCTGAATTCAAAGATGAACAGGTGTGGGCCAGTAAAGTGTAAAATAACAGATACTACGTTAAAATCTGTCAAAGTTAAACTGAACAATTTAACATAGTATTCACTTAGACTTTATTCTAGTATCCATTACTTTACCTTAAATTGAATATGCTGAGCCTAGAGAGAAAACATTGTTCAAATGGCTAAATAGCTTTGGTCTCGATTATACGCTTTTATTTTTTAATAAGGTTGAATATGTTCCTGAAGCAGCTGGACTGGAGTTTTTAGCTATGTGTTACTCAAGCAGAATTAAAGAGTGTATTTGTAAGAGACTACTTTCAGCGCTGTGTCTGAAACACTAGAGAGCGTTTATAATAGAAGGAAAGGACATGTCACCCACTGCAAGCGTGTGGCTCAGGTGGTGTATTTTTAATAGTTTCTGTATAACAATGGCATTTTGTGGCACAGAGAAAGCCGATTTATTAAGCTTTGGCTACATAGCTGAGTCTTGATGAACTTGTTGGTTTGGGATGATTTTCTAGAAACTATTTACTGTAAGAGGCATACAAAATATTATCACGTTTATTCTTTAAAACACATTATAGTCTCCCTCAACAGTGGTAGTTAACTCCCTTCATGACTCTGAATACATTTAACCCTTTGGTTTCCACTGAAAACAAAAAAGCACATTATTTCTTTTCACCTTGCAGCAAAAAGCAATATTTCACCAAATACCTGAAGCGAGGGCATCACCTCCTCCCAAGAAAGAAAAAGAAAATATGTGAAACAATAAACCTCCTTAAGAAGACAAAAAGAATTACATTTTTCAATTAATCAGTCCCCCCAACTGTGCTTTAATGAATGTTATAGTGCGTGATCCGAAATTAGAAAGAATCCCCAGCATGTCATCACTCACATAAAAGGAAACCCACAAAGACTCGCACCTGTTTAAACATGTTCCAGTAACTGTGTTAGCTCAGCAAATTTCCATGTAACTGATCAGCCAATTACCTGAGCAATTATTGCCTCTTACAGATCTGTCACACTGTGCAAGCGCAGGGCAGTGGAGATCAATAAGATGTGTTAGTCCCAGCAATACACACATACAACCGTGTACTCTTCTAAAAGGAAAGATGATGATCAAATGGGATCAAATGCGTCTGTGAGTCTCTTTGAGGACCCCGAGTCAGACGCTGAAGCAATCGGGGTTAATGGGTGTGCTGCAGTGCTTTGAGATTCGCCTACGAGAACATGCAAGTTGAATCCATTATCTGCTCAGCTACATTCAAATGGAAAAAAAAATGAGAAAAGAAAAAGAGATAAAAGAGTGAAATTATGTTATGTTGACTTAAGGCTTGGGGCAGGGTCAGGGTTAGGATGAGAGTGGATTGGGAACAGGTAGTGCAGTGGAAATAAGAACTAAGGGGAAGGAGGGGGAAAGAGGAGTACTGTAAACTGGTACTGAACTTTAGCTAAACTGGAAAAAAAATAGGAGATCAAGAAAAAGATGTTTTTTTAAATGAGAGGGATGATTTAATTACTATTTTCACATTTTATAAAAAGAGGTGATGAAGGAAAAGATGGGGTAGAAAGAGAGACATGTGGGGATGAAAAACACAAAGTGAACAGATGACTATTTGACAGCTGAACAAGAGGAATTGTGGAGGTGGGTGTGTGACTAATGAGTAAGGGTGAAAGAGTGATAAGAGAATGAGCAGGAGAAAAGGGACACAGAGATGAAAGTGAGGACAGACAAAAGGAGGAACTACAGAGGTGAACGGAGCACAGGGAAGATAGAAGACAGCAAAATCAGAAGCAAAAGCAAGAAAAATCATACAGAGACAGGAGAAGCTGAAGCAACTGAACTGTAAGAAATAAATAAATACCAGAGCCTCGTAGTCGAGTCCTCTTAGTACATTTGTTGTGACAGCACTAGGGCTGTAGCTACCACTGAGGACACTGAAGTCATGCTCTCAGTATTTTTTGGAAATCTGAATGTTTCATCTGTATGAGTTCATGTCCTACAGTTAAAAATGTGCACATGCTGGATGTTAATCTCAGTGTGGGTCAGACTTAACATACTTACAAACAAACAAATAGAATACAAGAATGGAGCACTGGTGTCAGTACCTATATGATGCTTTTTGACTTTGTGGGGCGATTAAAAAGAAAAGTATTTAAGTGCTAAATCTAACAGTGTTCTATAAAAGGAAGTTTATAGTTTGAGCAAGGCTGGATTTTTGACAGTGAGTCAAGTTTTTTTTTTAATTATTTCCCAAAACTGATACTAAATTACAGAGCTAATCCAAAAAAACAAAAAAAAAACAAAAAACAATATCCACCTAATACACTGCTCAAAAAAACTTAGAGGAACACTTTTTAATCATCAAGTCAATTAAACTTCTGGGATATTGATCTGGTCAGTTAAGTATCAGAGGGAGTTGTCAATCAGTTTCAGCTGCTTTGGTGTTAATGAAATTAACAGCAGTGCACTAGAGGGGCAACAATGAGACAACCCCCAAAACAGGAATGGTTTTACATTTTTCCCACCTCATCTTCCTCATTTTGCATTTGGCTGGGGTCTGTGTCAATACTGGTAGCACAAGGTGATACCTGAACCATACAGAGGTTGCACAGGTAGTCCAACTCCTCCAGGATGCCACATCAATACATGCCATTGCCAGAAGGTTTGCTGTGTCTCCCAGCACAGGTATCAGATGCCTTTAGGTATCAGGATTAAATCCTTGGACCCATTGTCAGATCCTATGCTGGGGCATAGGTCCTTGGTTCACAACAATGTTCAACCTCATGTGGCAAGAGGATACAGGCAGTTCCTGGAGGATGAAGAAATTGATACCATTGACTGGCCCCCACACTCGCCTGACCTAAATCCAATAGAACACCTCTGGGACATTATGTTTCAGTCCATCTGAAGCTGCCAGGTTGCACCTCAAACCATCCAGGAGCTCAGTGATGCCCTGGTCCAGATCTGGAAGGAGATCCCCCAGGACACCATCCATCGTCTCATTAGGAACGTGCCCCGACATTGTCAGGCATGCATACAAGCATGTGGGGGCCATACAAACTACTGAGTACCATTTTGAGTTTCTGTAAAGAAATTTTGGCAAAATGGACTAACCTGCCACATCATTTTTTTACTTTGATTTTTGAGGTGTCTTTGAATTCAGCCCTATGTAGGTTGATCATTTTCATTTCCATCGAACGATGTGGCACCTTTTTGTTCTTAACACATTACCCAGTCCATATCAGTATAGATATCCAGCATGATGTTTTTTTCCATTGAGATCAGATGTGTTTTCCTTCAATTTTTTTGAGCTGTATAAATTTTACTTACTTACTTAGGTGTCCCCATGTGAGAAAAATAGCTCAGACCTCTGGGCACCACCACACTGGCAACAGGTTCTTTGGTCTGGTTGGTTGCAGTTTGGGGAACTCAAGTTTGTTCTGGCACATTCTGCAAATACTTAACTGGATTGGAAACTGTGGAGTTTGGAGGCCAGACAGACACCTTGGGCTCATGTTCCTCAAGTTGTTCTGTATCACAGCTGTGTCAAACTAAAATCCACATAAATGGCCGGACTCAAGATTGCAGCAGAACGAGATGATCAGTGGTATTCACATCACCCATCAGTGGTTTTAATGTTTTGACTGATATATGTGTATATGTGTCAAGTGATGATATCACCTTATATATTTATCAGTCAAACCTTAAGTTAGCTCTTAGATTTAAATCAGGAAATGTCTCACAAAGCTTTCTGCACTTTGTTTTGGTTGACATTTGCAATATTTTGAGATTTGACAGTCCTCTAAAAAGATTAACCATTCCTCTATCAGAATTTTATACCTTGCATTTTAGAAAAGGCTATGAAACAACCTTTAGGCTTTTAGCAAATAGTATTTACAGTAAATAAAATTAGCTGAAAAAATACCAAAAGAAAGATGCAAACAACACATACAAACAGGTTGTGAGTGCTTGAGATTTTCTGGTGTCCTACCCACAGCCCCGCTGATAGTGCATAGTTTCCTGCAGCAGCAACATTGAGCCAAAGTCCACCGATGTGTTTAAAAGAAGTCAGTGTGTGTAGTAGGCATACATAAAAGGACAAAAAATAATTACACAAAGAAACTTATAAGTGTAACCGAATGTATT
>VUQS01028158.1:0-11263 GCA_015108495.1 Heterochromis multidens | reverse complement strand
ACACACACACACACACACACACACACACACACACACACACACACACACACACACACAAATGAGCACACAGTGAGTGCAGTACTAGGAGCTGATCAGCGCTTGATTATCTTCCCCTAGTGCAGCGCACCCTAAGCAGAATCAAATCGGATGACTTCATTAGCATATCATCTGCATAATGGCTCAACCAGAGCAAGGGCATTTGCCTGCTACATGGCTTCTACCATGTCTCATTCTGAAGGGGTTGGGGGTGGGGGTTAGAGATACTCTTTCATTTTTGTTCTAACTAAGCATATGATGGACTTCTTTTTGAGCCATATGACTCCTTTAAACATCTCAACAGCCCAGTTAATTGAGGGCACAATTATAAAAGAAAAATCTGACTGAAGATAATTTCTCTGCATTGTGCACAATCTCTGGAGTTACTGTATAGCCAATTATCATCCTCTCTGAGGCAAATTAAACATGTGGGCACAGATGTTTGCGCAGCCAATATTAATTGCCTGATTTTTTTTATTTTAGCACTCTGAACCTTTCTCTTGGAAATTGCTTACGTAACAAACCTGTGGTGCTAATCTGAACAAGCAGAATTTTGCTGATTTTGTCACAGAAAAGGGCAACCAGGTCCTCACCAGTGTTGTGTATGCCGTTTCAGTCACATTGGCCTAAAAAGACATCAAATGTTATTAAGACCCTCAGAATATTCATTTTGTCCAAATAGTGTCAATTTAAAGGTTTTTATTCTTAATCTAACAAAACTCTGCCCTTGGTTAGTATAAAAAACAATTCATTTCACCTTTTTAACATTTCATTTCACTTACTTTGTAACTCCACTGTTAATAGAAGTCACATTTTCATTAGCTTGCTGCCTTCATGGTTCATGGGTCAAAATTTCACCAGCCTGGATAGAGTATGTTTTAAATTTAAACTGCATGAAACACACTGCATGAGCACTACACTTTGCACACATCACACACAAGCATTCATACAGAAACATGCAGATATGACCGTGAAATTATGAAAAAGCAATTAAACTTCATAGGTATAAAGACTGAGGGGGTTGCTATGACTTATATAGAAAAGAAAGAAAAAATTAGATTTTAAAAAAGTGAGAAAAGTACAATGTTGACATAGCATAAAACTCTGGACCTCATGCATACAATTGTGAAAGCTTTCACAGGACTCATAGGATGCAGAAATTAAGAGGGTAAGTAGCAGCCAGGTGCTGCTAATCAATTGCAATTGATTAATCAATCATCAGCAAGTGTGACCAGAGGTTTTGGCAGTTTGCTGGTCTGGAACAATCAAATGTGTGTGTTAACACAATGCCACACTCTTCCCAGGAGTGGACGTCCCAGCAAATTCACCTGAAGTTCAGACTGTGCAATGCTCAAAAAAACTTCAAAATAACCCAAGAGTTACATCTCAGACTCTACAGGCCTCAGTTAGCATGTTAAATGTTAAAGTTCATGACAGTACAATCAGAAAAAGACTGAACAAGTATGGCTTGTTTGGAAGGGTTGCCAGGAGAAAGTCTCTTTTCTCTAAAAAAGAACATGGCAGCACGGCTTAGGTTTGCAAAGTTTCATTTGAGCAAACCACAAGACTTCCTGAACAATGTTCTTTGGAAAGACGAGACCAAAGTGGAGACATTTGGCCATAATGCACAACGCCGCATTTGGCAAAAGCCAAACACCTCATATCAACTGTCAGCACCAGTATTGGAGGGGTGATGACTTTGACTTGTTTTGCAGCACAGGACCTGGGCACCTAGCAGTCATTGAGTCCACCATGAACTCCTTTGCATACCAAAGTATTCTGGAGTCAAATGTGAGGCCATCTGTTTGACAGCTAACGCTTAGCCGAAATTGGGTCACCAAATCGCCAAAAGAATGGCTGAGAAACGAAAGAATCGCAGTGCTGCAATGGCCCAGTCAAAGTCCAGACCTCAACCTGACTGAAATACTGCTGAGGGACCTTTTGAGATCTGTGTATAAATTAATGCCCCTAAACATCAATGAACTACAGCAACATTGTCAAGAAGAGTGGGCCAAAATTCCTCCATAATGATGTGAGAGACTGATAAAGTCATACAGAAAATATTGCTTCAAGTTACTGCTGTTAAAGGTGGTTCTAGAAGCTATTAAATCACGGGGAATACTTAGTTTCTCAGAAGACTGCATAGACACCTGTGAAAATTTTCTTTTTCATATGACTGTACATGGTGGGATCTGTTCCTATTCCACAAATATACCACATAAAGCAGAATGGGCTATGTTATAATTCAAAGGGGGAAACAGTTTAAGTTAGCATGTGCATAGATGCTCTAAATTTGGTTGTAATTGCAAAATACAACAATTAAATCTCAAATAGGCCACACTGAGAGTAATTTTTCAAACAGAAACCAGGGAAATATCAGTTAGTCTGCTGACTTAGCCTCTTGGGGGCTTCCAATATAGCGGGTCAATGTTGATGAATGCAGAAAGCTAAAAAAAAAAGCCATATCATCATCAGCTGATAGCTGATGGTTTCCAGATTGCATTTTGGTAAATCCATTCCCTGTTTTCCCCATCTCCCTTTTTCCATTCCCCTTTCAGACTACAAAAGAAATCTATGGAGCCTCCGATACCAAAAGCCTTGCCCCCTGTCTGCACATCAGATTACACAGGTTAGCAAAACAGTCACATAAAAGTAGTATAATTGCAAAAATGTGGAAAAGTAACAGATTTTTGTTATATGTTAGTACAATATCTATCAAACCACATGTGCCAGAGCAAGAAAGCGCTGTCTGTAACCACCACTCAAATTTGCTGCACACGGCACTTTTCAAATAAATATTTGACCTAACCCTAATCTTTTCAGTAGTTTCTTAACCTTGTGAATTTTACAAACTAACAAACAAAAAATGAAAAAATAACTGCCTGAGCAAAGGACAAACAGAAATAGGGAGGAAGAATTAAACAATAAGAGGAGGGCAAAAGAAAAGAAAGAGGCAACATGCTCTAGCAGTGGTTGCTGCATTCCTAAACCGTTCTGCTGCCATGTTTGTTTACTTTCTCCCTGGTGTGAACATCTATGCATGGCTGCAGCCATCACATCTACACATGTCACCCGTCTGCACAATCACACAACGCTCTGCACAAACGCACTCGCTCCTACATATTCCTAAGCCTTCCTGTACTCATACTTACACTCTCACAATACAGCCCTTCAAGCCACATCTTAACCTAGTTCTTCTCATAAATCCCACTTGTAAGATCTCATGCACTTTGCAAACAATACACAGACTTCCTTAGATTTCAGCCCAATGTGTGCTACTACTCCAGTATTTTTTTTTTCTTTACATGAGATATGATTTGGCTATTCATGACAGATTTCTTCAGTATCCAATTTTAATTACAACACGTGGTCGACAAAACTGACTTTGGAGGTATGACGAGAATGTTTTCAACTTGCATGTATATATCTTTCATTATGCAAATGTACTGACTTTATGTAATGTGTCAACTAATTTTCACTGGTCACAGAGAGCAAACAGTGCACATTTTGCATGCGTCTAGCTAATAATCACAATTCACTAACTAATTTGATGAGAACGAGGCTTAACCGAGAGCAAATTTCTCACGGTGATAAACAGCAACACAAATAAAGATGGACAAATATGTCAGTTACATATTTGCATTTAGTCTCTCTCTCTCCCTCTCTGTTGCGTAACCACTGACGTACTCATGATCCGTGAAAAAGTGGGAATCAGTTTTGCTCGGTTGATCCCAGAGGTCAGCAGCAGAGAGAGAGAGAGAAAACCAAGAGAGAGAAGAGTTAAGCGAACACAAGGCCAAAAGAAAGGGAAAAGCAAAGAGAAGGAGGGAAAGACTACCAAATATCGTAATGACATCAGTGAGTTAGTGTCGGGGTAATAAGTTTGCACTGTAGCTGACAATTTTTATTTAAAAAATTTTTTTTTGCCCACTGTCTGGGGGAACCGGAGATGCAGGAAATGGAGAAGTAGGGCGAGAGAGGAGAAACAGCACGACAAGAGGATGATTTAAACTAAATGGAGAAAAAAAAGGCCAAATACCAGAATGAAACAAGAGTATGAGAGAAATGACAAAGCATAGAAAACGATATATGGAGAGAAATGGGAGAAAACATGCAACGGAAATTAGAAGAGACAATCAATACTTTCTCAGATTCAAGAAACTAATCTTTTAATGCCTTTGATCCTTGAACAGAACTGCTTGTTGCTTCCACTTTCAGTTACAGTTCTGAACTATTTATGTTACAAGTTCCATGGAGGGGGCTGCCAGAGAAAAAATGTTACCCCAGCCAATCAGGCTCCTTTCAGAAACAATGAGCTGCAGGAGGAAACCCACAGGTATAGAAGAGAAGGTCTGCATTTACTACTCATATTTTCTGACTGCTTGAGGAGAAGCCGGTCAGTGCTGAAATCAATTTGACCAGTGGCCTCAATTTGTAGCAACTTTGAAATCCACCTTGAGGACTGTGGTGTAGTTTTGGATTGAGTAATGAGGAGAGGCAAAGTTAAACTCAATTTCAGGGTAAGCGTCTGGCCATAAATAGCTATTTATCAACAGAACGGCCAACACACGCCAAGGCCAATAAGTGACAGCTGGTGCTCTGAATCCAGTGTCTGAGGCATGACAGGAAAAACCCCATCCGCTGTCTATGTGACATAGATGGGAATGAACCAAACCTCTGATGACACACAGTGCCTGTCACTGTCTCATGCATTACAAAGGACAAGAAAGGACAAATGTTTCATTTTCCAGTGTGCCATCATGTGTCAGTGAGTTAAGGACTGGGTAAAGTTAGGTAACGTTTTCTGCCTTACTTTTATTTTAGAAGCAGAAAATCAATTTAGTGTCAGTTTGCTTCAGTAAAATATTCAGGGATATCCTCAGAGTTTTCTATGTGCTCCCCACAGTGTTTCCCTAAAAAGGACTGTAAAGTACAGTAATATTCCCTTTGCAACTCTTAGCAAATTAGTTCTGTTAACACATTTTTCACAGATGTGTCGACATCACAATAACTTCAAAATCTTTTTAAAAACTTTGTCTGTCCAATGAATTTTCAGTGCAGGATTTTAATTATTTGTCCAATCACCAGGAGCAAAATTACTTCAATATGTTTTTAGAGGGCAGACACACAGTATGGTTTGATAACCACTATAGTTTGCCAACTTTACCAACTGCTGTAGCTAGGACTGTAAGTTAGACCTAGCAGTTTCCATACTTCAGTTGTGCCTACATTACCTACAATTCAATTAGGTCATAGGTTGTGGTGTATTATGTTTGTAGCAGCAGCTTACATAGCCCCAACGTGCTAACCTTGTTGTCCTCATCCTTAACCAACACTGACTCAAGTGACATCATTTAAGAGTTGTCACTGGAGCCCGTGAAAAAGAAAATGCTCAAATGATTGAATGAGTCACCAAAGTCCAGTGCACACTTGCAGCTCATGACTTGTCTCAAAACACCAGCACCCATTATTTATTAACTTATTATTTGTTAACTCACATACCAGCAGCATCCTGTCACAAATCAATGTTTTATTATATGCCACTCACAAATTTTCAAGCATCAACACACATCAACTATCTAGAAAAGCAGAAACTGAATCGCTCTCTGGATTGACATATCAAGTAATGCAACACAACCCCGCAGTAGAAAAAAAAAGCACTGCAGTTTTGTTCTGTAGCAGTAAAACAAACTTTTCTGCCCTTTAACCTTTAAAATAAATCATATATGAGTGTTGAAGGTATAGCTACTGTATTTTCTGAAACTAATGTGTAACAACACAGGAAACAATGTGCTGAAAAAAACTTAAAAAGTCACTGAAATATCTGGTGTAGTACTGTCCAAACCCAGTGAACGAACCAAAAGGCTAAGAAGAGTATGGACAGAGCTGCACATAAATCCCACTGAAGCCTGGAAGCATTTGTGGGCAGGAAGTAAGCACTCCCATCTTGAGCCTGACTGTGATTTGAGACACGTGATTCCCGCACGACTTTGAAGTGGAGAAATAGAAGAAAGAGCTAAGAGGAAGATGAGGAGAGCAAAAGTGAGAAAGGCTAGGATACTGAGGCAGACAGAGATGAATGAGGTGGGACAAAGGCAGAGAGGGCAACTGAGAGAGAAGGAGTCAGGGAAGGGGTGACGGGCAGGGAGAGAGTACATATACAGAGGAGGCAGGAACAGAATGAGTGCCGCAGAGGCAGAAAGCAAAAATCTTGTCAGTTGGAACTCTGCGGCAGGACTTTGAGGGGATAATTAGGGAGAGTGACTCCAGAAGTGGAGAATAAGTTCTCAGTACTAAGCCTTCATGCTGAGGGATTAGACTTGGGCTGAACTCCTTTCTCTCTCCCTCCTGCTCTCCAAGGACTCTAACTGCTCTCTAAAGTGGACCGCTGACAACTTGGCAATGGGGACAAGCTACTGTAGCTGTGCTCGTTCTCTGCCCATACGGTTTCATTACAGAAAAAGCCAGTAGCTGTTTCTATATCATTCACAGTACTGGGAGTGAGTGCAATTATAGACAAAAAAAATCTGGCACATTTCAGTTCTGTCCAATAACCTGTAATCATGTGGGATGTATTATTATGAACTTTGAATTGCCATCCATCCATCCATTTTCTGCCACTTACCCAGGTCCAGGTAGTAGAGGCAGCAGTCTAAGCAGAAGTGCCCAGACCTCTCTCTCCCCAGCCACCTCCTCCAACTCTTCTGGGGGGACACCAAGGCATTCCCAAGCCAGTCAAGAGATGTAATCTCTCCAGCGTGTCCTGGGTCTGCCCCAGGCCTCCTCCCGGTGGGACATGCCCAGAATACCAGTACCTAGGAGGCACCTGGTCAGATGCCCGGATCATCTCAACTGGCTCCTTTTGATGTGGAGGAGTAGCAGCTCTACTCTGAGTCCCTCCCGAATGGCTGAGCTCTTCACCCTATCTCTATAAGGCTGAGCCCAGCCACCCTTCAGAAGAAGCTCATTTCTGCTGCTTGTACACGCAATCTCATTCTTTCGGTAACTACCCAGAGATTGCGACTATAGGTGAGGGTAGGAAAGTAGATCAAGCAAGAAATCTACAGCTTCGCTTGCACCTTTAGCTCTTTCTTCACCACAACAGACCAGTACAGAATCCACATCACCGCTGATGCCGCGCCAATCCATGTGTCAATCTCCCGCTCCACTCTCCCCTCATTCGTGAAGAAGACCCTGAGATACTCCTCCACTTGGGGCAGTAACTCCTTCCCGACGACCATGGGGTTGGACTTTGAGGTGCTAATTCTCATCCCAGTCGCTTCACACTCAATCGCAAATTGCCCCAGTGTGAGCTGCTGGTCATTGCTCAATGAAGCCAACAAAACCACATCATCCACAGAAAGATAAGACAAGATCTTGAGGCCACGGTACCTGACACCTTTCACCCCTTGGCTGCACCTCGAAATTCTGGTCATAAAAATCATGAACAGAATCGGCTTTGGATTGCATGTCTGCAAAATGTTTTGTTTCTCCCTATTGTGTGCCTGCATTCAAATCAATTCGTTCAGGGTTTAATATTATTAAAACTTAAGAATAGAGAAAAGGCATCAGGTAATGCTGGTGGTGAAACCTGCAGACTGCCTTGCAGTCCCAGCTCTGATATTGATACTGTTATAACCAGATGAACACCATCCAGATGCCTAGATGGAGGCACATCTCTCATGAGACATAGGGGAGAAAATAATGATGTAAAAGGGAACTGAATGTACTATGGACCTTCATGCACAGCAAACCACAGTCAGTGGTTGTGCTCTGTTAAAAAATAGGGTCTTGTGGATTACTTACTGTGCCATCAAGGGTATATATTTTTTTCATTTGTACAGCTACGAGTTAATGTCACACAGTAGAAAATAACTCTTGTTTCAATGTGTTACTTCGATGTGTTAACAAACATAGCACACAATCTGTGATTGACATTAACACCTCAAATGTGGATGTGACACATGTAACAGCTTCTATCTATAGATAACCAAACTCAAAATATTGAAACTAACAATGAACATTATGGAGTGTCCTTTCAGACCTTATAAGCTCATTATCTGGATGACATAAATATATGACTGAAATTGGAATGTCACCTATAAATATGTTAGAAATGCTGTCCTATTTTCCATTATATTATTCATCTCCCAAGGACAAAATAGGTTAAATTCAGTAAATGAAGTTGTTCATAAGAATAAAGGATTTTAAATCTTCAGCATACATTTATATTAATTAGATAAATGAGCTACTCAAATCTGAAAATATCTGTAGCCTGAAGTGCAGCATGTTGCTAACTAGAGCAATGTTGCTAACTGGAGCACAGTCCCTGGTCCACTGCCATAGCTTATAAAAAGTTTGCCATGTCAACTTAAGCTATGCATCAAAAAGTTGCATCTCTGAGCCAAGAACAATGGGGTTCTCTTGGACTGCAAGGGACTAAAACTTTCTCTATAGATGGCTTAACAGTTACGTGCAATATCAGCCCCAGATTTGAGTAGAAGGATGACAAGGTGCTCCACATTTTTCATTACAAATATGTAATCTTGCAACACTGACACTTTCGCCTGGCCCCTTCGGCTGCAGCTATCATTTTTCTTTTTTTCCTCTTCTTTTTTTTACTCCAGTTGACTCGGGTCTATTCTGTAGTCTGTTCTCCCCAGCCTCCTGTTTACTGTGCCCTTTGACCGCTGTGCCATTTACAGTACACACACACACACTACTGCAGAGACATGGATCTAATAACACGGGGACCGTGGCATGTCCTCATTTTACTCATCAAAGTGTAATTTGAACACTGCCTTGGCTGCATGTCTCTGTGTTTTAGAGTCATATTATATCATGTTTAAGCATTCCTTGATTAAATGGCTACATATTGATTCAGATGTTACACAAGTCTAGAGAACAGATAGAAACAACATTCCCACTTACACTTATTAGTAACTTTCAATTGCCAGTCCGTCTGACTGACATGTCCTTGGATTGCTGGAGGAAAATAAAATCCCCAAGAGGGTTACACAGAAAGTGCCGTGTATCATATCTGGCTCCTTCTTGTTCTGTTATGCAACAGAGCTAACAACTGAATTGCTAGGGGACTGCTCACTACACAGCCATTCCAACCTATTATGCTTAAGTGATATAAATGTGGGGGAATTCTGTTTTCAGTTTTAGCCCATGAACAGGGAAAAGTCAGTGCACAGTGCAATGCTGACAGGCAATGGGTAAATCGAACACAGTACAGTAAAGCTTCATTGTAATTCCATTTTTGTAAAAGATCAGCAGATACATGACTGTCTCTGGAAATCAGTTGATAATATGTAATTGCTCACATAGCCTCATACCAAATCAATGACTATCCAATCAGAACTAACATTTAAATACTACATTTACATTTACTACATGCTACATTTAGATCAGACAAAGAATAAGTCATATGTAAACATGATCCAGTCTTCTCTGGATCAAAGTTAATTTAAAATGGACTGAGGAAAAGTGGCAAACTGTTTTGTTGTCAAACTAACAGAAATTTGAAATTCTTTATGGAAAACATGGACGCTGCGTCCTTCAAACTAAAGAGGAGAAGAACCATCAGCCTTGCTATCAGCCCTCAGTTCAAAAACCTGCGTCTCTAATGGTATGGGGGTGGATTAGTGCCTATGGAATTGGCAGCTTGCTCATCTGGAACGGCACCATCTATGCTGAAAGGTATATACAGGTTTCAGAGTAACATATGCTCCCATCCAGAAAACATCTTTTTCAGGCAAGGTCTTGCATATTACAGCAAGACCATTTTAAGCTGCATACTGTAAGTATTAAAACAGCATGGCTTCAAAGGAGAAGAGTCTGGGTGCTGAAGTGGCCTGCCTGCAGTCCACACCTTTCACCAGCTGAAAACATTTAGCGCATCATGAAATATAAAATTATGACAAAGAAGACCCAGGACTGTTGAGCAGCTAGAATCCTATAACAGGGGATGCTACATAGTGGTAAACATGGCCCTCTCCCAACTTTTCTGTGATGAGCTGCTGCCAACAAATTCAAAATCAATTTATTTTTTCTTAAAACGGTACATTTTTAAAATAGGTATCCTATATTCTATTGTGAATAAAATGTGAGTTTATGAGATTTGAAAATCAATGCATTCTGTTTTTATTTACATTTTACAGAGTGCCCTAACTTTTTTGGAATGGGGGTTGTAAAAATGTGCATGAAGTTACAGAAATATGTACTCTGTATCCAAATAACTGGGATTATGGAGTTTACTGTGGACCAAGAACACAAAACAAAAATATAAGAAATAGTAGATAGCGTGTTTGACTGCTTACTTCAAGGTCAGAGCAGTAACCCAGCATCACGTCCAAGGCCAAGGAGGACACTGGATTGCATCACTTTGTAAGATTACACGTTGTTCACATCCACTGTGTAGTATTTTCCCACTGTGTGAAAACTGATCATAACTGCTATCAGAGTTTAGGGAGACAGACTGGATTGATGGATTTGAGGAGGTTTGTGTTAAGACAGTGTTAAGTTTGTCAAAGTCTCATCCAGAAAGCCTTTCTCATGTACAACCTGAATTCCGGAAAAGTTGGGATGTTCTTTAAATTTTAACAAAATGAAAACCAAAGGACTTCCAAATCACATGAGCCAATATTTTATTCACAACAGAACATAGATAACATGACAAATGTTGAAACTGGGAAATTGTACACCTTCATCCACTAAATGAGCTCATTTCAAATTTGATGCCTGCTACAGGTCTCAAAAAAGTTGGCACGGGGGCAACAAATGACTGAAAAAGCAAGAAAGTCCAAAAAGATTCAGCTGGGAGAACATCTAGATACTAATTAAGTTCATTGATATCAGGTCTGTAACATGATTAGCTATAAAAGGGATGTCATAGAGAGGCAGAGTCTCTCAGAAGTAAAGATGGGCAGAGGCTCTCCAATCTGTGAAAGAGTGCATAAAAAGGGGCAAGGGACAAGGCCGAAGATTTTTATTGGATAGCCGCGGTCTTTGGGCCCTCAGACGACACTGCATCACTCTTCGGCATGATTGTGTCAATGATATTACTAAATGGGCCCAGGAATACTTCAGAAACCACTGTCGGTCAACACAATCGGCCGTGCCATCTGCAGATCCCAACTAAAGCTCTATCATGCAAAAAGGAAGCCATATTTGAACATGGTCCAGAAGTGCCGTCATGTCCTGTGGGCCAAGACTCATTTGA
>VUQS01028155.1:0-22304 GCA_015108495.1 Heterochromis multidens | reverse complement strand
GGACAGGTGGCATAAAATTTTTGCCAAATTGAGTATGTGGATCACAATAATTCACAGATAGAGGCAGATGATAGACTGTGGTGACCCCTAAAGGGAGCAGCCAAAAGAAGAAGAACAATTACAATGCTGCAAATATTTCCACATAATCTCAGAATCAAAGAGGCAAGGTCTGGAGCTGAAAAATGAAGCCAAGTGGTGTTCTTCTAGTGGCCACTAGAGGCTGGCTCCCAAAGCAAATAAATTCCCTTAGACTCCGATGTTCAAAAGCCCAACTTTACAGCAGTCAAAAATACAATTTTCCCTTCTGTCAGTCCCTTCTACCAGTGGGCAGAGAGGCGATAGTTGTGACAGTCCGACATGTTAAGTTCATCATGAAACAAATGAGATAGAATTTATGTCTACATGGGTTATGAGTGTTCAGGCTCAGGTAATACTAGTCTGTGTAGATGAAAAAGATACTGTCTGTCTTTCTGTTCACTAAGTGACCAAATTAGTTGTTAGTCAAATGTAATTGGATTAAACAAAAAAGGCACGTCTTTAATCTTTTCATTGTAATAATCTGATTGTTAATTCTTGTTGTTTGTTTTCAAATGGACACAATGTTCAAAAAGAATACAAAATTGAAGAGACATATATCACCTAACGCCTTCATCTAACTTTTAATCATACCAGCAGTTTGTGATAGTTCTTTCCTAGAGCCAGAATTCTGCAGAAAATAGGTGGATTTAAATTTACTGAAGGTACTTTCCATGAGCTCACAAAATGGCCCAGATGGGCTTAGTTTGGACAATGGTTATTTCATTCCACAGTACACTGAGAATGAAATATTAACTCCAGAACTAAAGTGTATGCAACAATAAGTCATTGTTCAAAACGAAATATGGACCTCTTTATTATGACATTAAACAGAACTCTTGTACCAGTGTCCTTTCAGCACAAATAATGTTTTATATGAGGACAGTCAATTTCAAATATGTGTACCTGAGTGTAGAATGCTTTTGGTTCTGCTATTTATTTCTGGACACAAAGCTGATGGTGTCCTCAGTTTTAAGTTTCCTGCCTGCTGTATTTCATCTTGAATGTTTTGTACATGAAGTCATTCGATGAGGTTTTCGGGCTCATGGCCCAGCTTCACCCACCAGATGCAGCCTTGTGTCGGGTTTCACAAAAGCATAAGGCACAGCCATGTGAGTGTGTGGATGTTTACGTGGGTGGGAAGACAAGTTGGTGCCTCAACTGAGAGGAGGCGTAGAAGCTTGGGAGGAGGAGACATCAAAGACTAGGGAAATTGGATCCCCTCTTTCAACAAAGCAGGCCAAGGGGTTCAGAGACAAAGGAATCGCGATCTGCCATGTGACCGTGAACGCCATGCATGCCTCCCCCAGTCTGGCTCCATTCAGCTTTTCACTCATTCAACTTTATCAGGCCCCACTGCCACAGAGAGCATTTGGAACAAACTAAATTAGCCTTTAGAGTATTTTGTGGTTTGCATGTTTTTTTTGGGGTTTTTTTTTTTAGAGTTTGAGCGCCTCTTTTTTTTTATATTTTGTGGGGTTCTTTTGTTTGATGTGGGTAATACCTTTGCTTTCACTATTACTCATGTTGTGGAGACATACATTTGTTTACATTCACACTGTGGGGGCTTCCCACCCTTTGTGGACAAAAAGCAAGACCCGTTACATAAAATCTAAAGTTTATTTTGAATTCTTTGTGTCAGGCTAGGGTAATTAAAGAGCTTAGTTCAGGCAAAGCATGTCTTTTTTTTTGTTGTCTTTTAAGGTTTGTGTCAGTAAAATGAAACAGTAGTTACCTAACTACAAGCGTGGAAGCACAGGTACATATGTCATAATAACTTACTTTCATCCATATTTATAAAGCTGCCCAATGCTCTCTCTTAAAGAGATTTTCTGCATTCATGTTGGAGTCTCTTAATTCAACAACTACAGTATTCACTCCTTTCTGTTCTTGTGTTATCGTAGACATGTCTTAACTAGGGATGAACAAATCCAACTTTTTCCAGTTCCAACCCAATACAGATACTTTGGCTTGAGGTTGAGTTACTGGTTGGGTGGGTACATAATTTGTCTCAGCATGTCTGGAATGCCATCTCATCCAGCTGACTGCTTTCCAAGCAACTTTACCTTTACAGTTCAGGCTAACGCCCTTACCTGAGGTACTGTGAACATCTCTTGATGCATACTCAATAATCCAGGTAAAAGAATCCCAAAAAGTTGAATCTGTTCATCTGGACGTAGCGTTTTCAGTGGGAGAAACATTTCGTCACCTCTGGTGACTTCTTCAGTCTCAGCTGACTGCAGGCTTCTCCAACCTTATAAACAGTACATTTGCATAATGACCAAAACCAGCACCACTGACTAACAATGGGCCATGAAGTCAGTTTCATGATCAATGGTCATGACAATTTGCATACCATTGATCAATGACTATGCGTACCATTCACAGAGATTGGGGAATGGCTGCAATCACAGCAGTACTGTGTACTGTGAACATGTTCACAGGTACTTGAGTAATGCAGAAATGTTTTCCTTCTTGCCTAATGTCGGGAGGCTGCTGTGGTCTACTCTCCTGCAGGTCATTGTTTGAATCTTTCTTTTCAAAACAACTTGGTAACATATAACATGATAAAGTGTTGGCAAGCGTAATGCATTTCAAATCTAACTGATTTTCATTTAATAAAGAAGAAGCAACTGAACTGATTAAATGTTGCAGAGAGCAAGTACCTGTTGGCAACCTGCAGCTCCCATCTGTGGGGAAACTTTTAAATTCAAATCAAAAGATGGATATAGCAGATTCAGAGTAAATATAACAGAATGGGTCAAACTGAAAGCTTCAAAAGTGACATACAGAGTGTAACCAAAAACTCATTCACATTTTCGTTACCACTGCAAAAATGTTAAATCTGTTTTGCTTCTATCTCAGGTGGTAAACATTTCTATAGTAATGAACCTTTTACTGAAAAGACAACTAAGACTCAAAATTGTTTAGTGACCTGGAAGGCTGCAATTAGCGATGTGAAAAACTTGACACCTATGTGTGTATTTTGGTGTGTCAGCAGCGCTTGGACAATCTTTATGTTTGCTTAATATGTCATCTGTATTTACACAATTACACAAGTGTAATAAAGAACATCCAGACTACATTTGAACCCTATGGGTCATGACTGCCACACCTCAAATGACACAGTCTAATCACAACTTACAAGAGGGGTGGGTGTAATAAGAACATGTTCTCTGCTTAAACCCTTAAGTCCATGTTGTCCCCCAATAAAAAAAATGGCCAAACTAAACCAGTAACAGCTCCTCAAATGTATGACCATTCTTGGAAAAGAGACACTTGGAATAGCAGATAATAACTTAAGGCCTAGTTTGACATCCAGGGTTTAAAGGGCAGGTCTGCTCCAAACAATTAAACAGTACTAAAATGTACATCTGCTCCAGGCTATACACCACATGATTTATTAAAAAGCAACTTTTGATTCCACTAAATGTAAAACTAAAACAAACCTTGTTTTTTTTTTTTTTTAGTTTACCGCACTTTCTGACAGCTATTGTTAATGCTTTATAAGTTTTTACATTTATTAATGGTATACTTTCATAACTTTGGAAAAGTAATTTTGTAAGCATAAAGTCCAACCAAGCACAGTAATCCACCAGTGTTGACAGAAAGTTCCTGGTTCCCTTGACTCAAAAAACCCCAAAAAGATAATGATAAAATCATTCAAAAAGAAAAATTCCGGAAAATTCATGCCTTTGCAGTAGAGCCTGTTCCTGCCAGTCCTGGCAGCTTTCCCTGTCACTCCGGATGGCCTTATATGGAAGTTCCGGGGGTGTAAACATAAATGTTGAAACAGGGTGGCCACAATTTCTTTTTAGATTAGAGGTCACTGAGGGTCAGCCAGTCTCATACAGAGCTCAGTGATAGCAACAGGCAATGTCAGTGATCATAAAACTGGTAAACATAGTCTAAACTGCACCTCAGACAGCATCAGTACTAAAATGATGACTATAGGTTTACACATAGATTATTTACGGTGTATGTATTGTATAATGCTGTAAAAGGCATAAGGGAAGAGAGGATGGAATGGTATGGAAATACGGACAGAACCAAAAGTAAATTTGAAAGACATTTAAGAAGCTGAGTAGAGCTAAGACAAAAAGGAAAGTGGAGTTATAGAACCCCATGGGTTTGTCTCACCTCTGACATTCCACATAATTACTATACTACTAAGATAAGAATGAACAAGTCCCTTTCAGACACGTGCAGTGCTTGAGCAACACCCAGCTTTAATGCTGTATCTAATCTTTGCCCAACCTATACTATAATAGTTTAACCATTACCACATTTAAGTTTTTATTTATCTGGTTTCTAAGCTGATGTCCAAAATAAGCACATTCTTTAAACAGATGACACATTCTTTAAACTACTACAGTTGCTCATACATTGAAATCCACAAATGTTATGAAATTGTTACGTGCAGCAAAACCACAGAGTGCAATTCTCTAACTGCCTGGTCTGGCTGAGCTTTAATCAGTCTTAGAACATATACTAGAAGATCTTGGAGCAGTTTGGTTGATAGTCACTGAGTACGTGAAGAGCATGCCTCATGTGTGCACTGTGTTGTCAACAGCCTTCTGTACTCTTGGTGTGTGCTCTGCTACTCGTGAGCATGCTCTGCACGTAGCACACTCACACACACAGAAAGAGAAGCACAGAACACAGAGACGCTTTGTTTCACTGCGCAAATGTCTTTACTCCATCTAGTGGTGAAAGATTTTTCAGAGGAATTCCAACTATGTATATCACCATTTCAGTGAATGAGGAACCAGGTATAGTTCTCATCCTTTTTCCAGTCCCCAGACACCTGTGAGAAGAAATAATCATGACATGTGACTGAGAGTAGAGCAGACACACAAGGAAAGAACAGAGCTGTGGATATTTGCAAGAGTTAGGAGCTAAAACAGAAGAAAGCAAAGTGAAAATGAAGGGGGAGTCCCCACCTCTTCCTGTCAACCTGGGAGAACCCCCGCCTCTCCTTACACCCTCTAACGTTCAAATTTAAGTCTGATTTAGTAGCATGATTTCCAAAGCAGGCATTAAAAAGTGTTTATTGTACAATTCAGAAAATGAGGAAATGTCTCACTTGTGTAATTTATTGTGAAGTAAAAGTTGCTACACATTTACTTAAAGGTAAAGTTCAACATTTTTAGAAATATGCTTATTGTTGGGATATAAATAAGAAAGTTTACAACTCACATATCAGTATGCTAAGTAAAGAGCTACCTGATCCTATTAAATGGCAACATACCTTTTAACACCTCTAAAACTTATTAACACAGAAATTAATCAATTTGCATAGTTCACTGAATATCTATGAAAAAGAATACATTTCCTATGAGATGTGACCTTTAGATATTTTGTCAGGAGGATTTTTGACTAGAAGGTGTTGGTGAAATGGAGCCAAGAAACAAATTACTTACATTTTATAGACTAAATGCAATCTGATTTTATTTTTTGTAGAGTATTTAGTAGCCTAATGACACTGTTTCTACGTGACCTTTGAAATGAAAAAACAATAAGCTTATTTCCCCAAATGTTAAAGGTTTTTAGCTAGCAGCTGGCTTCATTGCATCCAAAGATTGAACAATGTGTTTGGCAACAGCTCTGAAGCTAATTCCCTCTTAAATGACTACATAGTGTTGTTTCAGTCATAGCCTAAGGGTTTTCAGCATAAACTTTAAAACAGAGTGATATCAATCCTCTCATTCCAAACTCTCTCTCAAAATTTAAAGTAAGCCCTTGACAAAGAGCAAAGAGATGAGTCATATTTTATATTGGAAAAAAAACAAGGCTGATTTGCCAAGACTTTAATTTGACTGATCCATGTGACTATGACAGCCCTGCGACAGACTGGCGACCTGTCCAGGGTGTACCCCGCCTCTCGCCCTGTGGCAGCTGGGATAGGCTCCAGCCCCCCCGCGACCCTGAATTGGATAAGCGGAAGAGAATGGATGGATGGATGGATGGATGTGACTATGACTTCCTGCTTACTTAGATCCCAGTCAGATACCAGTGTCTCACAATAGATTTGGTACCTAATTTTACTTTTTCTAGTAAAAGACCAGGGGGAGTAATTTTTCTACTTTTGCCAGAACGTGATTGGACCTGGTCATCTCTGGAGGTTCTCAATCAGTCTCACTTTGTTTCCTTTTTCTCCTTTCAGTCATCTACGTATGCACTTCCTCTTTGTTTGTAGTTCCAAGTATCATTAACTGGAAACACCCCCACACCACACGACACGTAAGCATGACAGGAACGCACACACTCACACACACACACACACACACGCTCACACACACACATACACACACACACACACACACACACACCTACTGGCACATTTTTTGGTTAAAAAAATTCCATTGACCTAAACATCTGGAATGGAAATTTTCAGGTGTGATTTTTATTTTTTTTTGTAAACCAGAGAGAGCACAAACATTTTTAAAAAAAGCATCACATTGACAATGCAGCTATAAAATCTTGTTGATAATTTTGTGTTTATGGACAATAAAGTTCAAAACATTCCCAGTGTCATTTGATGAAATGGTATAGACTTAAAAAATGTTTCAATGAATGTGAGTGTTAATGTTTGGTCATTTATCTTTTACAGGGTAACTCCAATCAAATGTTGCAACAAGCAAATGCTGAAGATAATGTTGCTGTGGTTTTTTATCAGATTCAGTGGAAATTTAAGTCAATTTGGTGTAGAGCCAAGTAAAACACACATGCTGTACACCAGCAGGAGAACACAAAAATAAATCTACTTGTTATTCCTTGTTGTGGTTCGTGTAATCCCTTTTCATGACTAGAAACAGGTCAAAGGGACTGTTTCTTGGTAGGAGGTAGTCCCAGTAAGAAAAAAAGCCCAGTATTAGGTTGGGGAATTATCCAGAATATTTAGAAACAACTCATTGTGCTTTCATGTTTTTATACTTTTGCAGTTTTTTCAACAGCACAAACTTTATTCCATTTACTTCAGCTGCATTGGTGTTGATTCAGTTCATTCCAAACCTGTGTTGTATGCTGAGTCAAATCCAGAGTCAGAATAAAAACCAAGAATAATATTTTGAGTGTAACCTGAAGCCCATCTTGTTTTGTTTTGAGTGAATTAACCCTTAAAAAAAAGCCCCTTTCATTTGCTTACAAAGGCTGCAGGTGCAATACATCACACCGGGACATTAAGCAGAAGCCCACAGAGAAATCACACCCAAGAAAAAAACACAGAAGAAAAACAGTGTGAGAACTCAGGGTTTTTTTTGGTCACACTCATATCAGATTGCTACATATAAATGAATGCTCAGCACAGGTTTTGTTTGTCGTTGCTGCCACTCTGTCACTAAGTGACAGAGAACACAATGCAGGTGGCATTTCTGACATTTTTGGAATGCATGAAACAAGATCACAGATGTAATATCTAAGGATTGGTCATGGGTGTGACTATGCATGAGTGTGCAGAAGAAACTTACCAGAATGGCTTTGAAAATTAGTTGATCATTAATGCAGAACTTTATAACAAAGTGATGTATTTCCACTATTTCTCATTGCGTTTATTTATTACTTAATTAATTCGTTTTTTAACAGCCCTTCTACTCATTATAGGCCATTCACTAAATACTAAAAGGCACTGATGAGTCATAGCAGAAACCACAGACAGAAGCACAAAAAAGTCTTTAAGGCAATGATTTCACAAGACCTTTAAAGCCGCTGGGCTGAATTTGCATTGCCACCTAGTGGTGATAGAGGAGAGGTAGTTGTGAACGTCAAATCCATCAACAATAAAGAACATAATTTTAAAAAGTTTTGTAGATCACAAAAGAAAGATGGTGGACTCTTAATAACAACAACACCACTAAAAATAATAATAATAATCACAAGCTTCTCTTGATGGAAGTCCCAAAGGGGTTTTAGTTTTTTCAGGGACAACAGAGAGATTACGGTGATTTGGGTGATTTCCTCTCCAGGGAAAGTTCTTATCATGTGGTTTTTACATAAATGACAATTACTGTAAATAACAATGTTATGATTATTTACAATAACTGCTGTATGACTATACTATATATTACATTATATTACATTATATTACATTATAAAGTTCCAAATTCACATTTGCATCTATTGCATCTGGGTAAAACCTCTTTTGGCAGTCCCAAAAATCCTCTATTTCTTTAAATTTTATTTTATTTTATTTTAACAATTATATTAATTCATTTTTATAATGTTGAGACAAAGAAAGAAACAAACAAACAAAAAAAAAGAAAAGTATTTAAACGTGGAAATCCCCATTCTGAAAAGAAAAATTACATTCCAGAACTCCAGAAAACTGGGGAAAAAAATCACACTGATGATGTAGAGGTCTCAAAAACTCACAAAAACCCATGTATCAAATATGATAAACTTGGCATTACAGGGTTAAAGCATTATAGGCTACAGCAGCAGAAAATCATACTGGGTGCCACTCCTGTTAGCAAAGAACAGGAAACCGAGGCTACAATTGCACAGACTCACCAAAATTGGACAATAAAAGATTGGAAAAACGTTGCCTGGTCTGTCTAGCCTCAATTTCTGCTGCAACATTTGGATGGTATGGTCAGAATTTGGTGTAAACAACATGAAAGCTGGCTTGTATCAATGCTTCAGACTAGTGGTGGTGGTGTAATGATATGGGGAATATTTTCTGGCACACTTTAGGCCTTTTAGTAGCAACTGAGCATTGTTTAAACACCATGGCTTGCCAGAGTATTGTTGCTAACCACGTCTTATGACCACAGTGTACCCAACTTCTGATGGCTGCTTCCAGCAGTCTAATGCAGCAAGTCACAAATCTCAGATCTTCTCAAACTGGCTTCTTGAACAAGACAATGAGTTCACTGCACTCAAATGGCCTCCACAGATGCCAGATCTCAGTCTAATAGAGCACCTTTGGGATGTGATGGAGCAGCCAATTAGGATAATAGATGTGGAGCTGACAAATCTGCAATTGTGTGGTGCTATCATGTTAATATGAACAAAAAAAGCTCTGACGAATGTTTCCAGCACTTTGTTGAATTTGTGCCATGAAGAATTAGGACAGTTATGAAGACAAAAGACAGTCCAACCTGTGTATTTTGTGACAGTTTGATTCTTTTCAATATTTTCTTATGCACTAAATTTTAATTGTGTGCTTAACAATTCCATTGATAATTTGAATTAATTGCGTTAAATAAATAAAAATCTAATAAAATTCCTGCCATGTTTGCACTAACACAAGATATTGTTGTTAACCACTTGTTAACAACACCATCTAAAACCAATTCATGACACAAATAACTTTGAACAGTAAATTTAGTCACATTGTTTTGTCCATGATTGGAGGAAAATTACACAATGGAAGAAGGATCTGTTACTGAAACTGAAAATTATCTTAATGTTTTCTGAAGTACGATTCTTCATTTTATCAAAGCATAAAATGAAATTTAAAATGAAGCAAGGATAAAACAGACAAACGCATGATATTATGTTTGGCGTATAAAATCACGTTAACAGAAAATATCAAAGGTGCAGTTAATTTGAGCATAATTCGCCTAATTTCTGATGTCATCTCAGGTCTAACCACTAGATGTCAGCCATTCTCCTCCTGCCCGACCACTAAGTTTTAATTGAATGATGAATATTGTTCATGCCCCACTTCTCTCTCTCTCTCTTCCTCTCCCTTTCTACATGGCTCTCTACCATCCCCTCCTATGTCACACAGCCAAAATAATAAAATGCTGACTTCTCAAAGTGCTGTCAGTATGCCGGTCTCAGCATAGCAGCGCTGAAGCCTGACACACAGGAGAGAGGGGTGGGGGGGAGAAATAGGGGGTCGAGAGAGAGTGAGAGGAGGGAAGGGAAGAAAAAAGAGAAACAAGTTTCTCTGACAGCAGGCTCTGCCTTGGCTAGGAGCTTCAGCACTGCGCTTCTGTGAAGGTAGGTGTGAGGCTGCTGTCTGTCTGTTTTATTGGGTTTTTCTGGCACTTTAACACTTTAACCACTCTCCTTGCCTGTTTGTGGGGGCTTTCCTTCATCCAGGCTCTGTTGTGTCACTGTGAGAATATGGGTTTGTGAAACAAGACAAAGGTGCTAGACAAATTTTGATATTGTCCAACAATATGGAGTGAAAAAAAAAGGTTTTGTGGTTTTATGATGAACTGGGGTTGATTTGAATGTAAAGCAGAGATGAGTTTCACTTTATTGGAAGCTATTTTTTCCCACCTATAACTTCTAAGAGACTCAGCCAAAAACTAGGACACTGTCACTCAAATGAATCTGTCAGTATGGTATGTGTAGGAGTTAAGCCGTCCAATAGCAGTTCATCACTGTGTAACTAATTCATCACAGGGGATTTGGAGATGTTGTCTCAGGAGGCTGCAGAGTTTGGAAACCAGGAAGGACGCTAAAGTTTGCCCTCTGCATGCTCATCCCCTCAAGTTAAGATCCATTAGTGTCTGACATTTGTATATCTATCACTGAATCACACTGGGTTTTGAGATTGAATGGTGTAATTATATTAAAAGCAGGGACCTTTCACTTTATGTAGATGGGACTGTTTTGGTTATGTAGCTCAGGTACAGTGTCAGTGAAAGCCAATGAGGTCTTTATGTCTTAAAAACTAATTTCTTTAGTGAAAAAATCTTCATAAAATGAGCAAAGTGGTTTTTAGGGTGCTCAAAATGGTGCTCTGACTAGGTCTCAAGGAGCAACCCAAACTGGGGAGGATTCACACAGCTGTAAGTAGCTGACTTGTGAAGCTAAAATTAAGCTGAAGGGTGATTTGGAATGTTACACTTGGTCGGTAAGACGTGAAGAAGATGGCCCGCTGTTGATGGCAAATCTTCTGAGCTGTTGGTGGCAGAATGAGGCCTTAGCCTGCTCATAAAAAAAGAAAAAGCTTTTTTCCTGCTACTGTTACAGAAAATTAGATCTACCAAAAAAGCAATGAAACCACAGTATACGGAGTCACTTTAATATTTATGTTCCAGTAAAGACAAATGCACTGACACAGAAGCTGAGTGTAAATCATCTTGGAGCATTTATGAGTGTCTAACCTTTGTCACTATGAAATCTAAACCCTTGTAATGGTTTTTACTTGTAAAACACGTAGTAACCCGTCACTGCTGCCTGCCTAAATGCAATACTTTTAACATGCATTTATTAGAACTCCTTACAACTAACTGCAATAAAAAATGATATAAGCTGACATGCAGTGAGTCATGGTTTTACTGCATTCACAATAAGTGCTTTTTTCCTTCAGACTTCCAACAATCATTGCTCCAAAATCACGAAGCTGCACCTCTTTTATCTTCAAATAACTTCACAGTCATTTACTAAACCAGACTGAGGTGCAAGTCTTGAAATCTCTGAGTACTTGAGCTGCTGTAGACAGTGTGGTTGTGCAAATGCTTGTAGAAACTCAACAGATGGCTAGAGGTAGAAGGTTTGTAAGGCCAGGATTATTGTTGCAGACACGCACACTGACAGCTGCAGACACCATGGATGAGCAGTTGTTCTTATTACACCTTTTTCAAGTCTTCTTGGCATATGCCTGGAGACACTACATTGCACCTGAGCAGTGTACAATGTAGTCTAGTGTCTGCTTAAACAAGTTTGTGTGATCAAAACAAATTTATGTCACTTGGACCCAAGCAAGCATAGTTGCAGATGCAGAAACTGTAACACTGGCTTAACACTGGCTTAATGGGTGCAATCATCAGGGGGAGTGGAGTTTGGGCTTCTGTTCCTACTGGAGAAAACACGGGATCCATGTGTTTATTAGTATTAGCTGAAATTTTCACAGGGTGAAAGTGAACAAAAAGAATAACTTCACTGTAAAACCACGACCTTCAAATCTTTTGAAGCACTCACTTACCCCTGTGTTTCCAGTTATTCTGACTGACTGGGCTTTTGCTCACTTGGAGCAGATCTACTCTGACCTACATGGGTGTCATCAACTCAACAGAAGAATGGGAGACGTGTCAATAGCCACAACCTTTGATTTACAGCCGAAACAAAATTTGATTTCTCTCATAATTCGCTCTGAATCCACTTTCAACTTGGTAAATGACCAAAGTTCATAAAGCTGCAGCAAAGGCTTTGTCACAAATTTTTTATGAGTTTCCATTTCTGTAGTTTCCCTCCAGGAATGGCTACTTGTGTTTCTCTGTGTGAGGTTTATGGAATTCCTGTTTCAAACAAAAATATTTATTTGTATGCAAATCCTACCAAATCAATGCCAGATCAAATCACACACACATAGTGTGGACACACACAGTGTGCAGAAATGCTCTCTGCTGCTCTGTGACCACCTTATGATATGAACTGAGGCTGGTTTGTGGGCTATTTTTTGATTGACCATTGGACTGGTTTTGCCACGCAGACTTGGCACCCCTGCTTGTGATGGGCATTGCTTTCTGTAAATACTTTAGATGACACAAATGATTCTTAGATTGATGATGAAATAATCAGTAGTGTAAATAATCGTTACTTGCAGCTCTCTGTAAACTTTTGTTAGTAAGAATTACTTGATACAAAGAAAGTTTATATAAATTAGCCAAAGCAGTGGGTTAAAAAGGGATCTGGATTCACTGAGTGTGCTGAATGGATTCATAACTGGTAAATGCTGAACTTACAAATGCAGTAATACAAAATGAGATATTCTCATCTGACTTGATAACGCATTTATCTGATTTTTTCCAGGTCCAAAAAGAAAAAATATGACTCATTGAGATTGTTTTTATGTCAGAAACCTACATTATAATCAGATGTGGCACATTTTAAGGTGTAATCGGAATATTTAAAAAAAAGAAGGTAGTATAAAGTATCAATAACATGTAGCTGTACATTTATAGCCAGGCTCAGCTGAGGTCACGACTTCCATAACTACAGCAGCTGCAGGTGCAGGAGATGGTTGAGATTTTAACTGGAAAAAGAACGGTCCAGAGCCAGCTGGCAGCGGCAGGTGACAGCCACTGCACTGCTCCACACCCACTTTGTTTTGTATCATATGGAAACCCTGCTGGGACAGCTGGAGACAGATCCACACACACAAATACACAGTCTATTTCCAATGTGAACAGAGGCTTCCTGGAATGTGCCAAAACACATCATTTGATCTGGCTGTTAGTTTACTGGAGTGTCATTTTCTATGATCTACAAAGCTGACAACAAGCATTCGCCACAAGATTGTAAAGTATCGACTCTGTTTTGTAGTCACTGTTAGGTACGTCTTTTTGTTACATCAAACTTCTACTTTAAAGGTTAGCTTTCTCATGTGTCTCTTTTCCTGCTTTTCTACCTTTCCCTTTGTGATTGTGTGCCTGTCCTGATTAGTTTCACCTGTGTTTGATCCTTTCCACCTGTGTCTCACCACCCATCACCCCTGTGTGTGTATAAATAGTCCCGTCTTCCTCCTTGTTTTTGTCAGTTTGTCTGTTTGTACTCTGTGTGTTACCAGTGTTATTTGTGCTGCTTGTGCACCTGTTCTATTTTTTGTTTGGCCAATAAAGGCTTATTTTTCCCATTCATTCTGCCTCCAAGCCTGTATAAGTTAAGGTAATATATTCTTCAGCTCCTTTAACTGGCAGGTTGCTGATATCCAGTTGTCTGAGCCCTTAATTTAATTTAAGTGTCAGAAAGAAGGACTTCACTGTATGACCTTTACTGATCTAAAGACATCCAAATCTAGGACATGATGGTCCAACAAAAGGAGAATGACTCTGTAGTTGACTGGGATTTAATGTTTTTATGTAGCTATGAGTGTTGTTTAAAGCGTTGGGAGATCTTTAATGTCAAGAGAAAGGAGGTTGAGGGTGGTGACGACTGGTAAAACCTTTCATTCATAGTAAAAAGTGAGCCTAAGTAGATTTATCCCCCACCTTGCCCTCTGAGCTGCAGCCTCCTTCCCTTCATCTTTTGAATCTCCTCTATCCTCCTCGACACTCAGCTGTGCGATCCAGTGTTTGTGTCACTGGCTTTACGCATTAGAGCCACACAGTGTTGATGAAAAATTGCCAACGCAGTCCAGCCACACAGGAATTTTTTTTCTTTTTTAAAGTTTTAGCTGTCTAAAGAAAAAGTCTGACTAAACTTGGGTGCTTGGTCACTGAAGCTTTGCATCTGGTCTGCTCATATGCCCTGATAAAAAAAATTTTAACTGGCCAACTGTGACCAAAAATGTACTTTAATTAATGTAATTTTGTGTTTCTTCTGTCCGTATTAATTTCTATAATAGATGGTTTAAATAAGCATCTTTAAACCATGTTAAATGACTTTTTTTTGCTGTAGAGAAGTTGAACAGTTTTTATTATTTAGATCCAAATGAAACAGCAGTTACAGTATAATTCTAATGATCTCTATCGTGGTTAAAACACCAACAACTGAAGAGAAAAGAGAAAACTCTAAATTTCAGGCCTAGAGAAGAACCTCAGCACTCAGATATCAGCACATGCTTATATACTAAATTGTTATTTGATTCATGGCAGGTATTGTTTAAACCATATGTTGGCATGCATATGAGTATAGTTAGCTGAAAGAAGTATTCATAGTTTGAACACGTGTGTATACACAATTACACAGTTAAATTGTGTATGGGGACTAGACTTTACTGTGGGGACAAAAAGAAAACCCAACAAAATAAAGATTGTTAATTGTATGGGTAGAAACATTGCTTTTAGTTAGGTTAGGTTAGGTCTGTGAAAGTGATCTATGCCAGTGTTATGTCCTCTCCCTCTGTCTGTGAGTGTGTGTGTGTGTCTGTCTGTCTGTTTACCCTTTCTAATAAAATGTAACCTGATCAGTGACTCTAAGAACACAAAGAAGCTTACAGTCTCAGATGTTTTGTCAAGAATAGATTAGAATAGATTAGAATAGAATTGCATGCCCATTAATTGCAATGTTATTTACAAGTTCTGGAATAATGCTTAACAGAGCACTTCACTTCTATTTCTATGGTAACCAAGCTCCCATGGTACTGTCAAGGAAACCAGATCATTTGGTTGTGTTATGTTAGGACTTTATTCAGTACTGACTTTCTACAGGAACTCTGGTGACACCACAAACAAACACAAGGTGTACCTAACCACCTCAGGTTGATGTCAAAGAATTTACCTTTATTCAGCTTTTCTTATCAGAAATTTTGCCAGAATATTTTAGTTTTTTTGTTTGTTTGTACTTTTGTTTTGAAACAAAAAGTTTGAATATTTGCAAGACAACAAGTGAAAACCCTAAAATAAGATGTAGCTTATTTGTATATTATAAGCCACAGAAATTTACACCTGGATGCCCAACCATTGTTTTCATTTCACTGAAAAATTAAATTGGGAAACATGACTTCTGCTGCACATACCCTGTCATTAACTCAGTATTACTGCATCATCTTGAATGGGTAGCTGATCATTAATCACATTGCTCTGAGATTTTATTTGTATGCCACTTTAAATTTACTGTGAAAATCCCTTACAGTAAATGTATTAGAACAAACTTTGTTTCAGTGTAAGAAAGATAAAGAGTATCCTGAAACACAAAACCCCACAACTGTGACATACATAAGCTTAGCAGTTACCATCTTGTGTCATACTAGAGTTACTTGAGTATCACTTTGGATAGTGGAAATTTACTCGGATGACTTTAAAACCACGTCCACACTGGTCACACTAGCAGACCAGCTGAAACATACTATACTGTGTGACCTGATCTGCAATGGTTTTCTTCTGTGCCCAAGTTGCGGAAAGATTTGGACTGAAAATGACAACACTGGCCCTTTAACCTGATAGCTGTATTACTCATACTTTGACCCAGATGTATATGTGTGCTATTGCTGTGGTATTTTCTTGTTTGGAGTGCCCTGCAGTGTAGTATATAGTCCCTGCTCTTTGTTGTCTGAGGCTTGTGTGGATTAACAGTAATGTTTCAGTGTGTCTAAGACATAACTCTGTCAGTGTGTGGCTTTTCATCCCTGGGTGCAGATATGTTTCGGGTGGGTCCACTACTGTATGAGCAAGTGTCTGTCAATGATAAATAAGGGATTGCACTTTCCACTCCTCTCTTCTCTCCATTCAGCTATTCTTAGTCACTGTGCTGTAAGCTAAGGGTTTAAAGTTACAAAGACCTCACTCTCACTCTCAGTCTTTCATTTCTTACACTTCTTCGCATCACCGAGCCTCTCCCCCTTTAAAACTGCAGCGCATCAGTGGGTGCTTGTTCAGCTCTAGTTTGTTTTAAGGTGAAAATAAAGACTATGTAATAATGTGATCTGGGGGCTGCTCCAGCATATTTATAACAGACGCTGCTCTCCTGAGTATTGCAGATGTATTACTGGAAATGCATCTATTATTATCATAATAGCATTATTGAAGCACTCTGGATAGGGCAGCCGATAAGCTCAATGAAGATCATGACACTACTTCCCAAGGACAGTGGTTGACAAAATGCAAGGAAGGGGACCCCCTGTGGTCCTTGACAGGGTTCCAAGAGGTTCCCGGATAAAATAAGAGCTGAGTGGTTTGTCATTTACTTATATAGTCAGAAGAACTGAGGATTAAGGTTGGTGGCCATGAGCTGTAACATCCTCTGTTAGCATCTGGCTGAGGTTCTCAAAAGCCTATGTTTACAGTGCAACATATTTAACGTATGATATAATAACGATAAAAGAGTGCTCAGTCACACCTTTCTCTTGCATGATTAAGTGTCAAAGGGAAGCTTTTTAAAGTGAAACTGATATTATTGTAAGAGTTTCTGACATTAAAAATGGCAGCACAAGATAACAACAAGACAGGGTGCAAATAGGACACAATAAAGACAGACAAGGGAAGACAAGCAAAAGATTTGAGATAAGGATAAAGATTCATTGTCCTCTTTTCTCTCTCTCCTTTTTTACTGACAGTGCCCTCTCACCCAGGGGTGTGCAGCAGTGTGTATGAGTGAGTGTGTGTATATGTGAGTCACAGCCTCAGGAACCATGTCAGACCCCAGGGACATTGACGAGGATGCCATCCTCAGAGGCCTCAGCGCTGAGGAGCTGGATCAGCTGGAGTATGAGCTGCAGGAGATGGACCCTGAGGTAGGGATGAGCATATAATTTGTCCTAAAATCTGCTCAATGACAGGCTTATGATCACTTTTTCCAGTGCCACAGGGCTTTATTAGCCTGACGTCGAATTCCTGGAAGGTTTTGTGCTCAAAATCTACCTGACATCAGATGTAGCTTGTTAACTGTCAGACATACAGAAAACTGGAGGGTATGTAATATCTAACACAAGAACTGCATTTTTTTTAGCCTACCAATGATTCAATTTGTTAAAAGTAAATTTGTTACCAGCAGGAGAGCAAAGGCAAAAGATCAAGTTTGAAAGCGCACCTCTCAGTCAGTAAAATATAGTGTTGCCACATCAAACAGTACCCTGTTAAAAAGGTAAAGGAATTTGCTTCTACAATGTAGGAAGTACATGAATGACATTATATTTTAAATTTGAATCGCAGAACATCAGATTTTAGTGAGTTCTTTTGTAGTGTCTCAATTTTCACATTAGATGTAAAAAGAAAAATAGCATGTATTTGTAGAAAGTGTTAATGTGATTCAGCTACTGTTCAGGGTAAAACATTGCAGGAGACAAGATTAAAGCTAGAAGCCAACATTTTATATTATTCTTAGAAAGGCACAAATCAAGGAGGATATTGTTATTCTACCTTCTCAACCAGTTTTTCTTTTTTTTTTAATAGATTCTGTTACTTCTGTATTTAAGGAAATATTTCATTTTACAATAAATGTTTGGTTTGGACAATCATGTGCCCCTGAGCTAAGTGTATGCAGACTAATAACCTTCAATGACATTTTACTCAGCAACTTTTCAAACCTAAAACTTTTCAGCCTTCCTTTGCACTTGATAATCGTCATGTTCAAAAGACAGATTTTTGATTCTTTATTCTACATTATATAATATATATGATTTTTAAATTGAAAACCGCAGATACAGTTTTCAAATGACCTGATAATTAAACTGAGCTTGAGTTTCATTTGCTGCTGTTATCCAGTGGGTGAAAGTAATAAGAAAATTTGTTCCAAAATACTGCCCATCTTTTGGGGAAGGAATGCTGCTACTTGTCTTTTCAGATCATTTGACATGTCTAAAACTTTGAGGATTCAGAGAGTTTCTACTCATTCAGTCTTATTCCCCCAACAACATAATGTGACCTAATGTTCTCCCAGAATGCCATGCTGCCAGCTGGCTTTCGGCAACGAGATCAGACGAAGAAGACCCCGACGGGGCCCTTTGACCGTGACGCCCTGATGAAGCACCTGGAGAAGCAGGCCCTGGAGCACGAGGACAGGGAGGACCTGGTGCCCTTCACTGGTGAAAAGAAAGGTGGGAAATCAGATTGTCAGTCTGAGGATTTATGTAGGTGTCCTGCTACAAAATATGCAGCTAGTTTAATTTTGTTTTCAGTCTAAAAGTTGAACACAACAACTAGTAAAAACCTATGAAGCGTTCCCAATGGCCCCTCTTTTAAGTGAGTGTAGTCAGTTACTAATATAAACAATATTTAACACTTTAACTCTGGTGTCAAAATTCAGTTATAAAACAACTGCTTTACTCATTAGAACAGCCAAAATATATCACAATTTCACAACTTTGTAATGAAATAATCTGCCTTCATTACAACATCTCAAAGGGAATAACTCAACATACAGTTATGGCAGCTGAAATCATGTGTACAATTTTCACATATTCTTCTGCCATGCCTTATGTTAATACATATGCTTTTATAATATGATCCAATGTGTAGTGAACATGGTTTTTGTGTACAGACCACTCAGTATTTGCATTGCCAGGCATCATCATCTAGATTTGGGCATTGAATAGCCATAGCCTTTTTTTTCTTGCTCCTTATGATAGCTGTATATTTCACTCTGTGATGCAACATTGCACAGACGCCAGACGCCATCATGTTTTTACCTACACTGGGAAATGATTTGGTTGAGAATTTGTACTTTAGTCCCTGTTATGAATTTACAATAAATGGAAACCAGTGATGCAAAACGCAGATGTTCTGTGTAAACGTAGGGTTTTGGGATTCACAACTGAAATTGTGAAGATAAATGAGCACAAAGAAAGAGATGAGAAATCATCGTGCAGGATTAAGTGGAAAACTGAGTTTATTACAGCTACATCTGCAATAAGTATTGGAAACATGATACAAGCAAAGCTTTTATAAGAACAGAAATACATTTTTGACTTGACACATTAGATAATTTGATTAAGATATATAAAAAAACAACCCTGAGAAACTTGGGTTGCAGACTAAAGCAATGATATATATACAAACATCACAGTTTTTTTTTTTTTTACACACTATCTTTTTTTTCTGTCATTCATTGGCCCTTTGTCTGCCTTTGTGTTCTTATTTATCACTTTTTTCTTTCTGTCTCCAGGAAAGCCTTTTGTGGCCAAGAAAGCACCAGAGATCCCCATACATGAGCAGGTGATCCTGGAGCCCGAGCTAGAGGAGGCTTTGAAAAACGCCACTGATGCAGAGATGTGCGATATTGCAGGTAAGATTTACTACTACTAATACTAATAATAGCAATGGTGGTACTATACGTTTAAACATATTAGTCGTTCACAAGTGCAACGGTGTGTCACATGACAGGCTTTACCAGGGTGCAAATATTTATATTTAGTCTGTATTTTTAGGCTTAATATAATTAAAACAATCCACCAGTTAATCACGTGTGTTTAACTGGATGTGTGAAAGGAGATTGCAACTATTACTCTGACCACAATAGCTTAGAACAAAACATACAAATATAACAGCACTTTAGATCCATCCATCCATCCATCCATCCATCCATCTTCTTCTGCTTATCCAGCTCAGGGTTGCAGGGGGGGTTGGAGAGGTTGGGTACACCCTGGACAGGTTGCCAGTCTATTGCAGGACTCACACTGAGACAGACAACCATTCACACTCACATTCACACCTATGGCCAGCTTAGACTTGCCAATTAACCTAACATGCATGTCTCTGGACTGAGAGTACTGCGTGTAGTATGGGAGGAAGCCACAGTACCCAGGGAGAACATGCATAGTCCACACAGAAGGGCAGCAGCTGCCCGGTGGATTTGAACCCAAGAGTTTCTTGCTGTGGGGCAACGGTGCTAACCACTGCAGCACTGTTCACCACTCAAGCTACAACTTTAAAAAATATATAGCTGAAAGACAGAACACAACATAATAATTTCACATTTAAAAACAATGCTTTAGTTTGTAGTCTCCCCAGTAGTGTTATGAAGGAAACCAATCACATACATACAATAAGAGACAGGTTTAAAAAAAATCCTTCACTACTCAGTGAAGTCCCACTGTGAAGCCTCATGCTGAGTGCTTCCATCACTGCCATGTTTTTGTTTTCAAACTGGACGAGATGAGCAAGTGGGAGATCTGACCGAGAAATCAAGGAACAGTGCATGCTCAGCAACTTGTCAGTCATATGGTAAAGCAATGCGCTGCTAATGAGGACCATAATTTACAAAATGAACATTATGTTTATTTGAAAAGATTTGGAACTAGGGACTGAGGCCATAAACTTTTACTGAAAATGTTTACTGAGGTCAAGACAAGGGAGCTGAAGGGTCATTTTCTCATGGATTTCTATATAACCAGAAATCTTTTTGAAATCAGAGACATCACCCTCTGTTGGCCATTAGAAAGAATGCAGCTTTAAGGCACTTTAAGGTGCTTTTAGACCTGAAAGTTGTTGTCCTTTTTTTTGTTTTGTTTTTTTTAAATAAACCAGGTTAAAACAAGTATGAGTTAGCTATGGGATTAAATGGATAAAAAAGTGTTGTATATGAATATTAGTAATGGTTATATCCCAGTAAGCCATGCTAATGAGGCAGCAAGACCCTGAATCACCTATGACATGCCAACAATGTCTGTAAATACATCTTTTTTTTAACCTATGATGTCATCTGTTTGTCTTCATACAGTTTCCCACCAGTAGGTGCTTATCAACCAACAATGCCATGCACAGCATACTGTGACCTCAGTGTTTTCATCACAGTGGCTTTGACCCACATAGTTCTATTATACAAACCCATTCTCTTTCTACTGCTAGCTTTATATTGTTTCTCTCAACACTGAGACAGCTAGGTTAATGACATGGCCAAACATGTGATGGGGTCCAATTCCCCACGCTCAGCAACACAAAAATAAATAGGCCTGGCCCCAGGCCACCGAAGGAAGGGTGGAGTGGACGTGGGGATGGTGGGGGCAAAGATACTGTATCTGTTTAAAACATACTGTGTTGGCAGATAAAGCCTCAGTTTTCCATGTTTCCTGAAGCTCGAAATCATTAAAAGTTCTGAATACACAAAGTTTGTGAGGAGACTTGTTGAAGTGCTTGGTTCTTGAATAATGAAGTCATTTAAGAGGTGAGACAGCCTAATTACAGACTAAAGAAAATGTACACACAGTATGACAACTGCAGCTGGAAGAAAGAGGAAGCAAGACAAAAGCTGGCACTATCTTCTGTAATTTTCATATGGGCTTCTTGGGTGTTAAGTTCCTTAACAAGTTACATTGCTCATCAGTGATTGGACAAGGCCTATTTGAGAGAAGGGGTTTGTAAATGCATAAATAATGCTTTTATCCAACTGAAAACCTTAGATTTTATAAAATCCTCTTAAACACCATGAAAACAAAATGCTGAATGGCATTTTAAGCAAAGTCAACCTGAATCATAAAACATGTTTTATTGAGTGTAAACCCTTGAACAGCCGGTTATACTTCCCTGATGTGCCAAACAGGCAGGCAGGCATCCGGAAAGGCAAAGTAGGGGAACATGTTTGTCCAGCACCATGAGTCTGTCAGAGAGACCGCCGTTTTAACCTTGGATAGAGTCCAGATGAGGATTAAACCTCAGTTAGCCTCTGTCAGTCTATTGTTTGGGCTTTTTTAGCAAACAGACTAAAGGGAATGAATAGCCTGGCTGGCATGTCCAACAAATCACTTAAGAATTTTTATTTAATTTAGATAATAGCAGCTTATCTTAATTTATTAAAATTGATTTTATCTTGATTTATTTACATTTATCTCAATTTATCTTATTTTATTTAAAGCAATTGCTGCATTAAACCTTTAGTTTGTCGTTAGTGTATTTTGCCCCTGTCTATTATTCTCATGTCCAATGACATGGATGTGTATGGCAAAAATCCCCCCT
>VUQS01028153.1:0-10170 GCA_015108495.1 Heterochromis multidens | reverse complement strand
CGTTGAACAGAGGTGGTGGCTTACGACACCAACTGTCAGCCACATACAATGCAGTCTTGAGATCCCTTCCCAGGCGCCTCAACCCCCATCCACATATTGCATCAGGTGACCTCAATAGGTCACATGATAGTTTGGGGCAAGGTCTCACAGTGGTTTCACCCGAAACCTGTGGTGATAATGACCCGCGCCTTTTTTCACACCTTGGCTCATGTGACGACTCACATGATCAATAGTGGTTTAACGACCACCACTCAGAGAGACAACCCCCACTAGGGTTTAAATACCTGGGACTCTCCACCATTTGGTTTTAGAACTGAAGAAGCCTTTTGGATGAAAGGTGAAACATCTTCAAACAACTTAAAGAAGTCCAGTTGCCTTCTTTCAAACCCTTAGACTACCATGTCCTGGATGACTGAGAACCTACACAGACATATGTTCACTGAACAGTAAACATGCAACACAGGGACAATTGCTACACACAGTGACAGCAAAGGCCCATAGAAATAAGCATGCCATGCAACTCAGAGTGACCTATAAACAAAACCTATTAAAACAGAGTTCCTATTAATTTCCATTTGCAGTAAACGTTCAATGTCCCAAAATAGCATAATACAACAAATGTTCCATCAAACATAATATGACAGAAAACGTTCAGCCACACAACTTCACTTATTGATGCTGACAGCAGCTCAGGGGTCATTTAGAAACACAAATCATATGACAAATCTAATGTATGTTTAATGCAAATGCCTGTAATTCTTAGATAAGTTGTTCTCCTTTCATTTCTCTCCTGTCTCTAATCTTTATTAGCTACAGTTGAGACATATCCTGTGCTGTTTGAACACAGAAATCCTGGAGAACTTGAGGATTTTTAGCAGGTAAGTTGACTGGAAGCTGAATCTGGATAAGCTTTATTTATTTAGCCTGATGCACGTATTGGTCATATAGCCAGTAACATTGCAAAAGTCAAAAATGTGGCAGAATTTAAGTCCAGCTGAGATAATTGCATGTTTTATTCTGTAAATGATTTCCAACTCATGTTCAATATTCTTTGGATAAATGGTGGCACCTGTGACAATTTATGAGCTACACAAACAAATCCAATACATATAGCAAGTCCAATTATTTAATTTTAATTTAGGGGTGTCGGGTTTCGGGGGTGTTGGGGATTTATCTGCAGCTGTATGAATGGATTAATCGGTTTCTGAGAAAATTGCCATCGTCAATGATTTTTGGGAACTGCCCATTTAAATAGACTAGAGAGAAAAATGTGTTATGGTGTAACTGAACTCCTGAAGTCCCACAACACAACAATACATTATCTCCAGCTTGTGTTGGTCACAGAACGGTTCGTTTATTTGACATTTTCTTTGACAGTTTCTTAAACACTGAAAATTTCATAGTTATCAGGCTACCTGCTAATATATATTTTGTTAGTTGCTTTATTTAAAATACATATGCAAAAATATTATAAAATGGAGACAAAGTTGGAGAGGCAAAGTTGAGATGGTTTGGACATGTGCAGAGGAGGGATAGTGGATATATTGGACCAAGGATGATGAATATAGAGCTTCAAGGCAGAAAGAAAAGAGGAAGACCACAGAGAAGATTCATGGATGTAGAGAAGGAGTACATACAGAGAGTTGGTGTGACAGAGGAGGATGCTGGGGATAGGGTTATATGGAGGCAGATGATCCACTGTGGTGACCCCTAAAGGGAGTAGCTGAAAGAAGATGCACATATGTTAATAATGGTAGTGATAAATGTTTTGATCTTTGTAAACTGATCAGAATTTTCCTAACAGCAAATTAAAAATCTTGACAGCTTTAAATGAGTTCAGGGCCTAACTTATGGATGGCTGGTGTCTTAAACATAATTAAGCTGTAAAAATGTGACTGTTTATGACAGCTCACTTGTCTGAGTTGTAGAAAAGTACAGATCTTGCTTTCCCGTGAGTCCTGAAAGTTATTAGTCAAAACAGCTTAAATATTTGTAAATCTTTACCTTTCGGGATCATGAAAATACTAAGCTGCAATTAATATGTTCAGATTTGTGGTCCTGAGCAGCCTATTAAATAAACTCCTGTGAGAGGAGATAACAGCCAAAACACTGCTGGCCATAGTGCACCATGGCCATGCTAAAAATATCTACTCAAGGTAGTGATTGTGGCATTACAGCAGTACAGTGCATGTCTGAAATAATGTGTCAGATTTCCTTTAATGCGACCAGTTTCTCTGGGTTCACTGGAGCTTCCATTTTAACTGGTAAACAAAGCTCACTGGCTTTGTTTACGTGCCGAGACAGTGCAGTTTTAACGGGGCCACTGGAGTGAAGTGGGTTTTGTGTCAGCACTTGTAAATGTCAAAGAATCCGGCTCACAATCCTGGTTTACTTCCACAACAAGCAGATGGGTGGTGCATGAAAAATCTCCTCTTTAATCTGTCATCAGGGTCCTTCTGTTAACTGACGTATTTGCATTGAAAGCATCAGGGACACTCAGGTAATAAATGCTAATGTAAACACTGTAATCCGGATTAAACCCGATTAGAGCAATTTATAGCTTCCATATGGCCAATAGGCAGGTAATCACTTAGTCTCATTCTTTCTTTAGAAATGGGAATTTTTATTACTAATTATACTCTGGAGTTTTTCCACTATATTTGTTTTGCTATTAAGGACATATCTACTGTGGGTGCTCTACACATTTTTCTAATTAATATTTTGATTTCATGCTTCTGCCTCTAATCAGTGATAATAATAAAAAAAAAAAAAGTGCACCTTAGGTTTCTCTGGTTGTCACATCTGGCTCTGTTCTTCTGTATTTTGACATGTCATGGTCAGCCTCAAAATGATGTGTCACACACATCATTACCATGAAGACTAATGCGCTCTGATGCTATTGTGACTCTCTTCAAAGGCAAATCCATTAGAAGCCCTTCATCGTGCTGTCATTCAGAATTCTTGCTGGAAATAGCTGCAGATGACGCTTTACGATACGGCGGCCACGGATAAGCACTTTGCTTCTTGGATTGAAGCGGACCACAATAAGGCCAAAAGGCAGCATTAAGATAAGGCCCTGCCTGCAGGTGATAAATGAAGCATTCAGAGCGCCTTGCTTTGTTCTTTATTTCCCTTGTTCCAGCTGCCAGAATCAAGCAGAATCTGCTTCAAAACGTCCTCCCGTCACCCGTTTGAAAAGGTAAGTGTTGCTGGACCTATCCGGGCTGTCAAACGGGGGATTTTTTTTTCTTTCCATGAGACTTATCAAAACAATGTGGCATTTCAAAAAGATACCAATATGACTGCTGCTGTCTCCCAGACATATACACCACCTCAGACTAACAAAGATGCTCCTGTCTGCTTATTTTTATCTGGTTATTTATAGGCAACACAGGTTGTCCCTGTGATACAGACAGTATCATCAGATACAACTGAACTGCATTTATAGATACAAGACAAAATGAGATAACTAAGATAGACTTATTTCACTTTGTATTGGGACTTCTATTGAAGTAATTACACTTTTTAGAAACACAATTTTAAATATTAGGCAGAAACCGAGCCCTAAACTAAATCACTAAATCACCTGGATTGGTGGGAGCTTGGGTGATCCTAAAAAGGTTTGAGTCGAAACTTTGCCTTTCTGTTGCAGGTTTAACTCAGACTGGGGGATGATGTAACATTTTACACTCCTCTTTCCTCCACGATTAGCATTTTTAGCAATATAACAAGTGGAAAAACAAAGTTGCTCATCCAGCCAGCAGCAGTGAGCTCTGTAGTCCACAGGCTGGAACAAAAATGTTCTCATCTATGTGTAATTGCTGCAAATGTCTGTTTTGTGATGCTCATACTAATTGTCAGACTTGTAGGTTGCTGTGGCTCTGCAGAGTTTCCCCTTAGCATTGTTTTGGAAGTGAACACTGTCAGTGTGTCAGTGATGCCCAGAGAACTGGTTTGATAGTCCAGCAACCCCTAACTGCTTTTTGTGCTGCCCAGACTTAGTTATAGTTTGTGCTGGACTGCTCTACAATAGAACAAAGAGAGCAGAGAATCGTTTGGCCTTGCAATTGTTATGTTATAGAATATTAGAGTTTAAAGGGGATTTTTACTGTCGGCCACACCTGGCATATCTTTGGATTATTTACAGCATCTGTTAGATATAGATATACCCTATATACATTTTATGCACATTTATAGATGTATAGCTACAGAGGAGGGATAATCGATATATTGGACAAAGGATGTTGAAAATGGAGCTGCCAGGCAGGAGGAAAAGAGAATAACCACAGAGAAGCTTCATGGAGGTAGTGAAGGAGGACATGCAGAGGGTTGGTGTGTCAAAAGAGGATGCTAAGAATAGGGTGAGATGGACCCAGATGATCTGCTGTGACGACTCCTAAAGGGAGTAGCTGAAAGAAGAAGAAGAAGAAGATGAAGTACATCATCTGTAGTCCTTCACATAAAATGGCTGTGACAAAAAAAGCTGAATCCAGAGGCACCTGAACCTAAGTTGATCCTGATGAAGTTGATTTACTGTCAGTACTGGTATGCTGAGACATGCCTATATGGATATTAAAACAGTTTAGCTTCACAATTTCAGAACTGTTTCTATGTCAGTGGAACTGCCACTTGTTGAAATGTTATATTTTGTAGGTTTTAGTGGAGAAAAAAAACCAAGTAAAAAGTACTTTATAGTCCAGGGAAGTTTAGGTTTATTACTGGATGGTTATGGAACTTAAATTGTGCTAAATAAACTGCCTGAAACAAGAAAGGAAGCTACTAAAGCTGTCAGACTGAGCCATATGCTACACAATATGCATGTGCTTGCTTTTCTTCAGTTTGCAACAAACTCAGACAAATTTAAGAAACAAAACATTTTATTGATTCGTGTTCTTTTCTGAGCACCACACTGTTTTGTCAAGATACAGAGATTAGCATGAACTTATGAACTCAGTGTACTGAGTTTCTCTTTTTTATTTTCCGTTAGCAAATTTGACATTTTCTGGACGTGTCAGAGGGGGACTAAATGCTGACTGACAGTCTCAGATTTTCAGAGATTAAAAGTAGAGACAGAAATACAAGTGAAGTCATGCATTACTTAGAAATGCCAAAGGCAATTCTTTTCTGGTTTGATATGGAGAGCTGATGAAACCCTTTGCACTGGACTGAGCTCTGCAGTGAGAGAAGCCTTTATGTGAGAACTGAGGCAGATAATAAAATCTGCCACCCGAGAACACCTCACAAGAGCCATAAAATATTTCACTTACTTACTTACTGTCACTGACATTCCTTAATCCCTTTATGATCGATTTCACTCATGTTTGGTTTGGTTGATAGAATAACATACATGTGTATATTAACATATTAGCAAAGCAGCACTTCCCCCTGTGAGAGCCACGTACAAGCCTTCAGAGAATGCTTTGTGACAGGGACTTGAGCTCTGAGCTCTGTGCAGACTTTGATAAAACATTTATGGGAGTCTGGTGGGGTCACCTTGAGATTGCTGCTCTTTGTCTGCCTGCATGAGTTGGACTCCTTGTGGGATTGCATTAACATCACTTTTTAATCACACAGGTTCTTGAACCACTGTAAGTCGTATTCAGAGTTCCTAAATAACAAAGAGAGAATAGAGGAAGTTAACATGAAAAGATTTTTAAAAAAAACATTGTCTGCTGTTTTTCTCTGGGTCAGGAGTTTGAGTGCTTTTTCTTCTTGTCTGGAGCTCCTGTAAATTACCCAAACATGCTGTTTTCTTGTGCCCTTTAAATGATATAAAGTTCTTATTCTATGAATTTGGTGTCTGCATGTCAGACAACTTCTCATTCCACTCTCCTCTAAACCTGTGCCAAACAGAAAATGGCATTTGTTAATGCTGTGCTTTATCATTTCATTTTAAAAATAATTTTTAATGTCACAAACACTCACTGGCAACATCATTAGTTACACCTTGCTAGTACTGGGTTAGACCCTATTTTGCCTTGAGAAATGCCCCAATTCTTTGTGGCATCAACAAGGTGCTGGAAACATTCCTCAGAGATTTTGGTCCACGTTGACATTATTCACAGTTGCTGCAGATTTGTCAGCTGCACATCCATGATGCAAATCTCCTGTTCCACCACATCCCAAAGGTGCTGTATTAGATTGAGATCTGGTGACTATGGAGACCGTTTGAGTACAGTGAACTCATAGTGATGCTTTGAGCTTTGTGACATGATGCATTCTCCTGCTGGAAGCAGCCATCAGAAGATGGGTACACTGTGGTCATAAAGGGATGGATATGGTCAGCAACAATACTCAGGTAGGCTGTGGTGTTAAAACAATGCTCAGTTGGTACTAAGGGAACCAAAGTGTGCCAAAAAATATCCACCACACCATTACACCACCAGCAGCCTGAACTGTTGTTTACACCAAATTCTGACCCTACCATCTGAATGTTGCAGCCCAAATTGAGACTCAGACCAGGCAACATTTTTCCAATCTTCTTTTGTCCAGTTTTGGTGAACCTGTGCAAACTGTAGCCTCAGTTTCCTGTTTCAAGCTGACAGGAGTGGCACTGGGTGTCTCATATTGTACTTTTGGATATTTTAGGAACCACAAAGCCAGCAGTTCAGAGCCAGCCTGCAGTTCTCCGTTGGCATAATATGGTATTAAGAGGTCTGATCGTATTTTAAATTCTATTCTGGAGTTTTCAAGGAGTCAGTGAAGAGAAGTTAATGTAGGTGTAATATGATGTAGTGTGTATTCAATAATTTTTTTCACAGTAGTGAAGTATAATGTAAAGGAAGGTTGTTTGATTTTACAGTGTATTGCAGATACAGTGAATGAATGAAAGCAATTAAAACTAACTAGCAGAACCCTTGCTAATAGCACAATTTAGCTTGACTTTCAATCTGGCCGGTGCCCTCAAGTTTTTATCAGTGTTCCAGAATGAATGAAGTTTAAATTAGAAGGCAAAGCCAACAGCAATTATTTGTCTTAATTTTGTTATTATTTTGGCTTCATTTTAGAATAAAAATTATGCATCAGTCATCATATCTCTGTCAGTAAGTGGCCAACAGAATGACCACTCTTGAACCAAAACAAATTAGCAGACAGGGCAGTAAATGCCTGCCTTATCCTGCTGTGTAAGGCAGCTAATGTTAATTTAATATCAAGGTCACTTTCCCTCCAACAAAATGGTAAAATGGTTTGAGTGCTTATTAAAAATATGAACAGATTTAATCAGTAATATCAGACACCGCTAACCTTTTTCTTTCATTTTCCACTTCTCTGCTTTGTCCGCATGAAATTATACTCAAACATGTCAATGAAAATGACTGAAGTAGGAAAGTAAGACTTAACATTAAAAAATGGTAGCAAGGAAATGTTCTCCTGTACTGAAAGGGAATGTAGCTACCCAGTACGTATCATGTTACCTGATAAGAAATAATATAATGTTGAATGTAGTTGAATGGTTTGGGTTGGAAATTTATCTTATATGCTTAAAGTGGTTTGGAAATAAAGCTCCATTCTACGACATACAGCAAAGAAAAGTATCTCTCTTAAACTTAGCAAAAGTATAAAGTCAAAGAACACTCAGTGCTGTAAAATTAAAGGAACAGTTTAAAGGCAAAGTAGGCCTATCTGCCTTCTTTGCCGATATATGATTGATACCACATATGTGAAACAATTACACTGAATTTCTGCTGGTTGAATGGTAACAAAATGATGACAAAAGGGTAATTAAATTTCTGGACCAGCACATAATACACATTAAAGACCAAGTTGCCATTTGTATGCTCATTTTTGTATATAAAAGTTAAAATACAGATATGTGAGTTTCAAACTTGTTGCTAGATGTTTTTTGTAACTTTCAGAGAGTTATTTCCACTTTCTGCTTTAAGCTAAGCTAGCTGTGGGCTGAAGCCATTTATTTATCTTCTGCATGTCATATATTTATGATTGTCTCGTCAAAATCTTGGCTAGAACATCAATGGGTGATGTTCCCAAAAATTCCCCAAATTGTCTTTAACACTTCATTATTAGTTATTAATTGTTTGGCTACTTGGCCGCAGCATAAACTAAAAACAAAAACAAATATATTTGTTCATAAATTTATTATAGAAAAAAGGTGACGACGTTTTATGCCTGCTAAATGCATAAAACAACATTAACCATTCAGCCAGTGAGTCTAAATCCTTTAATTAGTCTCCTTTAAATGATGTTTTGGCTTCCATCAACTTCCCTAGTAAACATCTAGCTGCTGGGTGCTAATTTTGGCTGCTATTCTAAGTTTAAAGGTCAGAAAACCCAATCAATAATCATGTTAAGTCTCCACAGAGATGAAGGGATGTGCAGAGAGTGGATTATTAATGATTTCAGCTTCAAATCAGTGCTTTGATTGATCACAGTACTAATTAATTATTGATTAGTGCAACAAATATAGGTTACAGCAACCACTATTGATTAGTGCAGCTTTAAATGAACACCTCTCCAACCTGTCCAGCTCACATTAGCTTGCACAACTTATATTAAAACATCTTGCACAACAGATGACAAATGTGCAAACCTGGCATCAAATATTGCACTCACAGTGTGACAGCACCTTAATCAGCACGGCTGTTAATCTTGAAGTTCACATACTCCCATGCACACACACAAAATATTATCCAAAGTTTCCAAGCTGAGTAATAATTATTTTAATAAGCTTAGCAGAAACCACAGATGCAAGCATTCCATGTTCAGCCTTGTCCATACAGCAAAATGAACAAATCTGTAGTTTTGCAAGCTTGATAAATGCAGCTGATAGACACTCTTTTATCACTGTGTCTCTCCACAAGTGACAGGAATACTTGAAAAAGGAAAAAAAAAGATGCTGCTTTAGTTTTAAAATATTTCTGATTTCTCTGTGTGTGCTTGGGTTCGGTGGGTTTTTTTCTTACTGGCGTTTATGAGTGCTGACATTTTTAACTGACATTTTCTTTAAAACACCAAGTGTGCAGTTTAGTAAGAGATTTGCTGTGTTTATACTGTGATTTATTTAGATGTGTCTACAGGCTCTTTTCACTTTTCTGCCTTCTGTAGCTCTACCCTTACTTTATTCTTTCTGCTCTTTTTACTTGTCTGTCCTGGTTGTAATCCATGCTATATAGACAGGATATAAATTAAACCAGAGCTTGGCCTTAGTTTATCCTGCCTTCAAAAGTAGTTCAACTGAAACTCTTTTAAGCTCTGATCAAAATGGGCAGAGGGCAGCTGAGAATTAAGAATATGAGGTCACCATAGTAAAAAGAAAGAAATCTCATTCCAAAAAGTGCAACAAAGCCAACAGGAAAGTTAAAGTTCATGCCCAAAATTTTAGACTTCTGAACCATAGGTCACATGGGAACTGTTAACTATACAGTAGCCCTCATTAGTGAAAATATGTCAAAGAATATGTAGAAAAGTCCTTGGTTTTGTGTATATTAGGTAAAGAAAGGTATGAAAAACTGGCAACTAAGGATATTTCGCCATCTACAAAAAAATAAGTACATTTTAATCTATAAAATACACATTTGTTTTGTATACCTGCTGAGCTCAACAGCACCACAAAATGCCAGTATACAAAGTGATGACACAATTCCTCTTTGGAACAGTTGAAAAGTTCTATTCTTACAATATCTGAAAAGGGTTGAAGATATAAGATTTAAGAATAAGAATAAGAATAACTTTATTGATCCCAGAGGGAAATTCATTTGTCTGACAGCTCATCTGCTATTTATATTGAAATTGTAAAGCCTGATGGCTGTGGGTGCGAATGATTTTCTGTATCTCTCCATTTTACAATGGAGAGAGAGGAGTCTTCCAGTACTGATGTTTTTTTGTTCCATAAAGATGTTATAAAGTGGGTGATCAGAGTTGTTCAGGATGGCTTCTAACATCTTTAGTGTGCATCTTTCCACCACCTCCCCCAGCGTGTCCAGTCTGGCTCCAATCACAGAGCCAGCTTTCCTCACTAGTTTGTCCAGTCTCCTTGCATCCTTGTTTCTGATGCTGCCTCCCCAGCAGACTGCAGCATAGAACAGCACACTTGCCACCACAGACTGATAGAACATCTGCAGCATTTTACTGCAGATGTCAAGAGATCTTAGTTTCCTTAACAAAAAGAGGCGGCTCTGCCCCTTTTTGTATAGTTCGTGTGTATTCAGTGAC
>VUQS01028152.1:29329-40001 GCA_015108495.1 Heterochromis multidens | reverse complement strand
CATTTACATGAACAAACTGGAGTCTATCAGATAGATGTGATTCAAACCACTGCAGCACGGTACCTTTAATACCTACAACATGCTCTAATCTCTGTAATAGAATGTTATGATCAACAGTATTAAACGCTGCACTGAGGTCTAGCAGGACAAGCACAGAGAATCTGTGTAGACATAACAAATAAGAACAGGTACTTGTTTCAAAGGTCCCTGTTTTTTGGTATATTTACTGAGTGGAGCATGTTGAATTCAAGTGAAATACTAGAACCAGCTTATTACTGTCATTCACCTCACAATTCATTAACATAATGCTAGGTGGCACGGTGGTCAGCAAGAAGCAAGAAGGTTCTGGGTTCGAATCCACCATCTGGCCGGGGCCTTTCTGTGTGGAGTTTGCATGTTCCCCCCATGTTTGTGTGGTTTCTCTCCGGGTACTCCGGCTTCCTCCCACAGTCCAAAGACATGCAGTTAGTGGGGTTAGGTTAATTGGTGAATCTAAATTGACCATAGGTGTGAATGTGAGTGTGAATGGTTGTCTGTCTCTCTGTGTTAGCCCAGAGACAGACTGGTGACCTGTCCTGGGTGCACCCCGCCTCTCGCCCTATGGCAGCTGGGATAGTCTCCAGCCCCCCACGACCCTGAACTGGATAAGTGGAAGAGGATGGATGGATGGTGGGAGATTGGGGTTGTTTAGTTTCCCTGTAAGGACATTGGTTCGTGGGCCGGTTCTGCCCTTCGGGCCATATTTTGCACATTAGGATGACCAGGTGTCCCACTTTAGGACACATCATTACTTTCCCCCCCGTCCCACATACTTAGATAATGTCCCATATTTTGATTGGCTCTGCCCAACAGACACTTTTTAAAAGTCAGATTTTTATCCAAAGCTGGGAAGGCTGTCATCATGGGGGAAGTGCAGGTTAACCGGTCACTGTCTTTTGCTGCCAGAGGAAAAGGATATGGAAAAATGAAGACTTAAAGGCTACTTATAAGTGGATGAGGCCAGTAATTCTTCATCTACAGATCAGATGCTGCTTATCTGTAGATAAAGACAGAACAGCAGCTGAAAAACAGTTTTAACAGTTATTGGGAGAGATGACTCTAAGAAAACAGACAGAAGTTATCAAGGTCCAGACTTTTTTCTCTTAATGTGTCACATTTAAGGTGGCGCAGCTCTGCCAACAGAAAAGGCTACACTTCTGAAGAGACTAGATCCTAAAGCTACAATACAATCAAAGCCAGAGATTTTCAAAACTGTAAAGGACTTTATTTTTTACAGCTTCCCTGTTTTGCAGCTGTGTATATAGAAATATTGAAGATGAGTGTTGTGTATATAAAACAATACAGAATTATTCCTGCATTTTAAATTAAAATAGCACAAGGGAAAAACTTATCAATGGCTCTGGCCCTACTGTGCCTCTGATGCACTCCTCATGTCTGAACCAACCAGCTATCATTCCTCATGATACACACATCAACCTAACCCCCTAAATGCAACCTAATTAGAGGCACTGCAGGACAGCTATAACTTTGAATTTCTATAGAGCCTTTTCAAAGTAAAAGCCATCTAGAGTGTCATATGTTGATTTGTTTTTTATGTCTTGTTAGTTTTTTTTCTTTTAACCAAGATCCAGATCTTAGTAACAAAGAACCTTCAGCTTCCTTTGATGCTTATTGATTACCTAGAGGGAGTTTGGAAAGGACATTCAAATAAAAGTTAATTTGTTGGGATCTGGTCACCGTAACAGAAAAAAAAGCAGTAAAATAGAATCGTTTTGAAGTTTAGAAATTTGTGAAGAAACATAATAGAAACATATTCACTGTAACAAATCACTGTTACAGGAGACAAATGGAAAAACAAACTAGCTCAATAAAATAAATACAGTTTCTTAAATGAAATCTCATGAAGGTTAAAAAACTTTAAGATTAAACAGAAAATGGAAAATGTGAATAGCTCAATAAATCACTAGATAAAATAAATCTAATAAGTTCTTGGTGTTTAAATTCACCCATAATGACAGTTAATGAACTCTTTCTTTCTGTAGGCAAGATCATTGGCTCTGTCTCCTACTTACGCATCACCCCCAGTGAATAACAGGAGTCAGGTAAATGGTTGCTGGTTTTTTTTGGTTTTTTTTCTCTCTCTTTATTTAATTTTTGAAAGCAATCTAATGAATTTCCAGCTGATTCAACTAATTGAAAACTATGTGATCATTAATAGGAGCTAACCAGTTTCATAGGAATAGCAATATATATGTTTTTTTTCCCCCCTCTTAGAAACCGTCCTGGTGGCCTTTTGACATTTCACCAACCAGTTTGGCCTTCGCTCTTTTATGGCCATTTGTGGTACAGTGGCTTATCCGCTTATACTTGCAGAGGAGGAGAAGGTAAGAAATATATGTACAATGCACTATGATTTTCACATAATACTTTGGAAGCCAATAAAAATTCACACCTCACACTTAACAGGCATTTCCTCCGTTATTAATAATAAAAGCGAGTGAGATGAGTGGAATTTCAGTTAAATTAAATTGTTTTTATCCTATTAAAATCATATTTTATCTCATCTGACATTCACTCCCTATTTTTCTTTTTTTTTTTTTACCTGCCGTTACTTTGCGTCCCACAGTTTGAGAACCACTGATGTGCAGAATCACCAGTCAAATCTGATATAAACTGCTTATAAGATTTTTGTGGTTTTCTACCACCATCTTTGCTGTTGCAGACTGTCCCATGCATTTCAGGTATTTCTGGTAATAAACAATTTCACTTTTTTTTATTCTCCAACAGACGAATCAACTGAACCTAATGACATCTTAAATGCCTGTGGGTGTAACAACGATAATGAGTCCCCTAAATATGGTCGGGTTGCTAATGGCTGTAGCTCTCGTCCCCTGCTTAGACCCACAGCCCAATAATTTGCTTTTGCACTATTAAGAAGGCCCCTAAACTAATGAGAGAGGCGAAGCAGCCAGCAGCCAGTCGCAAAGGAAGACAAAAGTAGGGGCTTGCTGTCTGTGATTATCCCACCATTTCAAGATGATTCTACTGTACTGGAATCTTTTTCTCTGTAAGAAGTGGTCTGAGTCCAGCTCTAGAGTAGCTTCCAATTATTTCTGTAACTGAGGTTTCATTGCACAGAAAATGGGCATTTTCAGTATAAGGCTTGATTTGATGTTACTAGAAATGTCCACAATTCACTTTCATTAGTTGCCCAGGTAATGCTGCTATAGTAAAATATTGTAATTACTGTAGAAGTGAGGATTGAATGTAATAATGTACTGATATGTGAGATTCCCTTTAATTCTAAGTTAATATTTATTGCTTTTAGCGACTGTCACAACAAAGACATTGCTGGCCAGCTTTCAGCTGTAAAAGTGAGATTTCTGTTTAAAGTGAATACTAAATGTTTGTGTGTAGGTCAGACCAGGTTCAGGATGTGTTCTCATCAACGGTTTTACTGCATATCAGTGTGCGCCTCACTTCAGTTTTCCAAATAGAAGAAGTGCCTCAGCATTACAAGGTATTTCATACTGTAGGTATTATGGCTTCTTACATTCTCATATTGTAGCATAACTCGTGCATTTCTGGACCAAATTCAGACTAATCGTACCACTTGGTGAGCCATGAATCAGCAGAAATCTTCCACTCTGATATCAGATAACTAATGCATAACTTTTATCACTGTCTGTGTTGTTTACGCCGTTTTGTTTTCTATGTTGTATCATTTTAATGTGTGAATAATTTTGATGGAATGATAGTAATCGTGAATTGGTTGCAAAGCAGTGAGCTCCATACAAATTGTATACGATAGCTGTACAGTCCAGATGAAAATGCAATATTTTAATTGCATCCCTGTGTAATATAATATAGAATATGATAACATATTTGCAAAGTATGGCATCTGCATTAGCACTGATCCTTACAGAGCTATTATGTTTTAATAAAATTTTAAAAAGCGATAGTTTACCTTTCTACTGAAATGTACTAAGGCTTTCTCACCCTCTCTGCCTGTGGATAGAGTGGTGTTTGCATGTGATAATCTCAGCCTGAAATAAAGTTTTCACAAAGCAGGTTTGTCCACATCATTTCAAATAAATAGTTTGACAATATGGATAAAAGACTTCTTTTCCCCTGAGTTACACACACTTATAACCTCACAATAAATCTCCTACAGCCAGCAAACAGATCAGCACAAGGAAATGGAAACCAAACGGTTAGCCTGGCTCTAACAAAAAGAAGTGATCATACATGCTGTGCCAAAGTATCCTTTATATAATGTACAGTATATTGCTCAAAAAGATTAATGGAACATTTGATCATGACAGTATAATACAAAGCCTGTTAAACTTCAGGGATATCACAGGTGCAATGGAGAGGTAAACACAAGACAACCCCCCAGAAAGGGAATGGTGTTGCAGGTGGTGGCCACAGACCATTGCTCCCTCTCTAGTGGACTATTGCCCAATGCACCAGCATAAGGTCTTGTCCCTCATTTTTTTTTTTGCTGTTGTCCTTGTCACTATTGGTAGCTTGAGATGTCTGGGGCATGCTCCTGATGAGATGGCGACCTGCAGGATCTCCTCCCAGAACTGGATTACAGCATCAATGAGCACCTGGACAGTCTGTGGTGCTACTGGGCAACATTGGATGTACCGATCCATAATGTCCCAGAGGTTCAATGCCTCATGTGGCCAATCATTGTCTTGGCCACATGAGGCCAAGCACTGTCCTGCACCAGGAGGAACTCAGGGCCCACTGCGCCAGCAGATGATCTGAAAGTGGGTCTGAGGTTTTAATCCCCAATACCTAAGAGCAGTCAGGGTACCACTGGCTAGCAGGTAGACCTTTGTAGACTCTTTTACATCAGTCACATGTGGTCAGTGTGAACCTGCTCTCATCTGTGAAGAGAACAGGTTGCAAGTGACAGACCTGTCAGTTCTGGTGTTCACTGCCGATTGCCAATTGAACTGCACAGTGCTGGACTGTGAGGACAGATTTCTATAAAGGATGTTGGGCCACCCTCATGGAGTGTTTCTGACAGTTTGATGAGAAACATATACATAAGCAGCCCATTGGAGGTCATTCTGCAGGTCTCTGGCAGTGCTCCTCCTCACACAAGGTAGCAGATACCGGTCCTGCTGCTGGGTTTACACCCTTCTACGGCCCTGTCCAGCTCTCCTTGTGTAACAGCCTAATTCCTGGTATGCCTTTCACACTTAAGCAGTGTACAATTACGATTTTTATCTAAATAAAATTCTGCTATTAATGGAAAAAGACTCAAAGTACATCTTGTTACAAACAGGTTTTATTTGTTTTTTTCTTTTTTTTTTTTCCCATCAAAGTTAAGATAAAATTTTTCATGTAGCAAGAATGAACTAGTAGTGTGGAAAACTGAAGGGTTACAACATCCAAATTACAAACAGAAATTACATAAAATAACAGTCCTGTTTGGATATAATGTAACACTCTCATCTTGAAACAATGCTATCTACAAAATTTCCATACAGTATATTAGACATTATTTATGAATATATTAGAATGCTTTTCTTCAACAGTATTGTACCCTTAAAGAGAAATTCAGGGGGCCTGCCCACCCAGTCACCCTAACAGCTCTGAAACATGACAATGAGGAGCAGTGCAGCAGAAAATGGAGCATATCTGCAAGGAACGTTAATAACATCACAACATAATCAAGCAGCAGATTAAACGGTAGCTGGCTAGTAGAAGAATCTAATGCAGTAGTGCTAACTTTAAAAATAAATTTCTTGTAGCTATCCAGCTCTTATGACCTTTGATTGCACAAATGTAAAATGTTTCTTTAAAAACAGTATTACAACAATGAACAGAGAAGCCATCATAATCCATATCTTTACCTTGTATTTACTTGCATAATGGGTCTGATTTTGAAAGTAAGTTCAGTTTTTAAAAGCACTCTAAGGTCAAGAATTCGACCAAGAGAGCAACTTCTATAAACTGAAGCCAGACACGTCAATGTGTTGAGCATTGTTTCTCGCATCGAAGTAAGAGGTGTCGGTTTCATCCTCTGGCTGAGGTATGAAAGGCATTGGCTGGTTCTGCAGGTTGTCCCAGTCCAGGCCGTCAAATAGGGGGTGGCACTTAAGTTCTGATGGAAATTAAACGCAAATGACAAACAACAAAACACAGCCTGTATAAAACCACTTTTTTATTCTTATTAACAATTATTTTGTAACATAAGTCCAATTTAATTTTCTTCCAACTGGTAGTAAATCTAACGTCAACAATAGCATTTTATGTTAAGTTAATCTGTTCTGCACTGGAGAGAAATCAGTCTATTTTACATCATGCTTTTAAGTTTATACTATAAAGCATACTCTCCATACTCTGTCTTACTGACAGATGTTTGTGATATAAAATATATTTGAAGGACCAAAACTGCCAAATAGATTACTTAATTAATTAATACATAAGTCAGTAAGTAACTCACTGTCATTAATTTGTAAGTCATTAAATGTACAAAAAATAAATAGAAATTTAGGAATTAATTTAATGATAAAATGTGACAAATTACATTTGCATTAATTCCTCTATTTACATTTATTTTTTCCTTATTATTTATTCATTTAAAAAAAAGTGATTATTTGTGTTTTTATTAACATGTTTACTTCTGTATTTGCGTGATTACACCAATTTTTCCATAAACATCTGTGCGTTTTCTTTTTACTTTTCATTTTCTTTTTTATGTAAATAGGGTGGGCTGTCATTTAAAGTGTGTTGTGAGGCACCATGCACTCATGCTAAAGAAAAAACAGAAAGAAATATGGATAAATAAAAAGAGGAGGATGGCAAAGGAAAAATAATACTTACATTTATTAAAAAAATATTTTTAAATAAATAAAATTAAATTAAAAACATACACGAAAAAGTAAATATTTAGAGGAATAAATATAAATGTGAATAAATACAATAGCAAATTTTATGAATTATTATTGTACCTATAATTATTTCAAATATTTCTAATTTTTTCACCTAATGGCGTAATTATTTATAAAGCCATTTATTTCTTTCTCTTTTGGTCTTTTTATTTTGGCAGTTTGGGTCTTCCATACTAAGACCTATATCAGGTAAAATGTACTTGTCTGAGGGGGGGGGAGAAATTAAAATAAATGTAAAAAATTTTTTTAAAGGTGGTCTTTACCTTTTAGGCCAGCACGCTTCGTCATGTCCATGGTCAGGAGGATTTCAATAGCATTCCTTGAGTCTACAGATAGCTCCTCCTCTCCCTCAGGCCAGGGTATATCTACAATGATTGATAGTAACGTAGGTATGTTGGTAATCAAGAAGAAGCTTAATGAGAGTTACATATTTTAGATGGTTTTGTGGTCGACGGCTGCAACAGAAGAGCAAACCCACCTCTGTTGAGAATATTCTGGAAGACCAGCTGAGGTGTCTCGTCATTGAAAGGCGGCACACCTGTGAGGAACTCAAAAAGACACACACCGAGCGCCCACCAGTCCACCATGCAGTCTGGCCGAGGTCAACAACAGAAAAAGGAAAAGTCACGTTTCATACAGCTGCTGGCCTCAGTTTTCCCTGTGAATTCTGTTAGAGTGTGCACTAACTGTACTGCGGTGGCAAAAGCAGGGACTACGTTAGATACTCAGTACTGGGGAAGAAAACATTCCTTCATTCTCACATGGAACACCTAAAGAAAATCATTAGGATTTGTTTGTACAAAGTTTGATGTCCATTTTAACAAGCAGGGTCCATTTAGGGTAAAACAAACAGGTAGCCTGGGATATGTCCTTAAGAGCCTAACATTGTGCTTTTCAAGACTTTTGTTTAGTTCGATAGCTGCTCAGACTTAATCTACGATTACAGTTATCATAGCTCTCTATTACTGAGTTAATAAGACAATAGATGGATATATTCTGCCACACAGGATCATTCATGTCACAGACTGACTGCTCATGAATTCAAATAGCAGTAATCAAGCTACAAAATGGCATTGCGTCAAAGTGTTAACATTTGAATTAATAACAGCATGGCAGATCAATACGTTATTACAAGATGACACTAATGAGGTGCCACTGCGCATTGACAGTGTGTCAGATTTGCTCAAAATCTATAGATTTGTAAGAACAGAAAAAAAAAAAACAAACAAACAAAAAAAACAGTTTGCCCAGTTAAAAGCACATCAGCCTCAGTTAATCTGATTCCCCTGCTGGCACAATAGTGTTAGAGAACTGAAAGACCCAATGTTTTAACCTTTATAATCACACACTTGATCCGCCATCCCTCTCCCCTTTAATCAGGCCCACAGTTTGTTCACCGATCCAAAGGGCAGAAACAGTGGGGAAAGGGAAACAGGGCAGGAATCCGCTCATTTCCTATAGCGTATTAGCAGGCCGGGGAACATGCAAGCTTGCTTGCAAAAAAAAAACATTAACGTTAAAAACTTACCACACTGACCACTTCCTGAAACTAAAAGAGAGTGCCTGTCACAAGACCCACAATGTCAAGCAAACTATTTAATTAACACAAGACTGAGACTAACCGATTTGGGTTTTTATTAAGAAAAAGGAGCCATTGTTACAGGACTTTTGAGGTTTTTTGTTTTTTTTTTAAGATTTTTCTCTCTTACCATGTGGCTTTCCCAGAAGAAGCTCTGGCGCCAAATAGTCAGGGGTTCCTAAAATGGGTGCACCCTCAACAGGCAGTGCTCCCCTTCGGACACTCTTTGGAGTCCTGTAAGGGGTATGAGAGGTCGACATGGGCTGAGGAGTCTGAGATGAGAAGGACATAAAAGGAAAGGTGAAGAATGACACATGCATCAAAATTTCCCTAATATGTACGTAACTGCCAATAACTGCCTTTCACTGAATCATAAATCAAATCTGTGACAGCCAAGCTTGACAAAAGCAGTTATCATTGTCAATCATGTCCAAGATTTCTCATCCTTCTGTGCCTACCTGATAGAGAGAACCACTGGAGCTGTGTCTTTTCTGCACTGGCGTTGCAGCTCCAGATGCGGCGTGATAAGAAGCCGCTGTGGACACGTCCATAGCCTCCACAGATCCGATGCTAAGTCGGGACACCCCAGACACGTTGGAACGATTAATGGAGCTACAATAACTACGGAAGGCCACGACATTTCGTGGCTTGAGGAATAATGGGGGCTGGGCTTCACTGCAAGCAAGATCAGGGAGTCGGCTTGCAAAAGAACACAGAGATTCATCTCTTCCTGGAAAATGACCAAGTTTAGGTGTTTCAATAGTGGCAACAGGAGTTTGTGGTAGTGATGGAGTATAGAAGGAGTCTTTACTTTCCTTTTCTTCCTCTGGTGATAATGATTTCCTGTGTTTGGAAGGCTCAGTTGGCTGGAGGGATGCATGGCTGTCTATAGTGAAAGACGTTTCGTGCATAGACCCATCGGAGTCCATGCTCAAGTTCCTACAAATGTCACTTGTCCCAGGAAGTGGTGATGTGAAACTTGTGTGTGACATGTCTTTGGTTCCGTCTTCAAATACATCCTCCACCGGCTCTTCCAGTTCACAAAACAGACTTTTGGCTACAGCAATGGGACTGGAGCGCTTCGGCAACCGCTCATCAGCTGCCCCGATCCCCTCAGTGGAAACCATAAAGTCGCCTATTTTGATGGTGGAAAATGTTCCAGTCAAGCCAGTGTGAAACCTTTCAGTCTCCTCTGGAATCTTGCAGAACCTCTTGTAGTCTGTGTTTCTCTTTTTGGCTCGGATCTCCGGTGTCTCTGGACTTCTTTCTACATCTGAAAATGTTCTCTTCACAGACGATGGAACTGCTGACTGACAAGCATCCTCCTGAGCTGTGGAGAAAAACTCCAGCTTGTTCGTATGGGACCCAAGATGGTATTGATTCGACTTTTTTGATAGACTGCTAGAGGCCTTATCAGAGAAGCAAAAGGTGTCCGGTTTTGTGGGTGTACAGTCCTGTTTGGGGACTTTGGACTCAGACTGCCCTCTCCCCTTCTGGTCATTCATGTGTTCATTCTCTTTCTGAAGAAAAAAATGTCACAATATGCAATGGAATGTGAGAGAGACTGTATAGAAACTGATACAGGCACATTTGTTAAAATGAGAAAAAGCATAACCGTGATCCATAATTTAAGCTGACTTAATTTAAGATTTGGTCAGGGCACTCCAAGTCAAGCACTTAATAGGTATTTAATTACACACTTACCTCCTCATACTCCCACAATGGACTGGTGCCACCTTCAGTGTCAGTGGTGCTGCCTGCACTCATCGTCTCAAACCTCTTCCTGGTCTTCATCAACGTGGGAGTCAGATTTTTTGTCAAATTATGAGGACTAAACACACTGCTCTTTGGTCCTATGAAGATATCAAATAAAATTTGAAAGAAAAAAAACGTAATTAGCATACATTTTCATTGTCAGCATAACCAGTCTTTCCACATGGATAAGGAATAAAAAAATGCAAGAGGATAGCTCTTGGCTGCCTGATAGCATCAGCCAATAATAACCTATCACATAAAAATCTGCATCAGCCTGCATGTAGTCATATGGTATCTTCATGGTATGTTGCTAACCAGTTTATTAAATACATTGCTTTGAAATTTAATAAGAGTGACCCCATCATTTTCCCTTTTCAGTAAAATGTCTAACGTAATGTAGACATATATATCTATATGCAATATT
>VUQS01028152.1:0-18948 GCA_015108495.1 Heterochromis multidens | reverse complement strand
ATCAGCCTGAAAACTGCAGTCCTCTAACATTACTGAGACATTCTGTGTAATTACACACAGCTCAGTGAAAAGCCCTTTGTAACTCTGGCTTAAATTACCCCTCACTTTTTAGTAATCAGTAGCTACATGTGGCTAATGCATGAGAAGACCCATTGTTTGTTCATCTTCTTGATTATGTGTTTGTTACAGCTTGGTGTCATGACCTATGGAGATGTTTCCAAGCACAGCCCTGAAACACAAGCAGCAATTGAACAGGAAGTCAGAGCTTTACTAAAGGTGAGCAAATAAAATAAATGATTTATAACAGCTGTTTCTTGATCATTTCTGATGATATTTTTTTCTCTCTTCCATCCAGGACTCATATGAACGTGCTAAGAACATCCTCAAGACGTACAGTAAGGAGCACAAGAAGCTGGCTGATGCTCTCCTAAGACATGAAACTCTGGATGCCAAAGAGATCCAGATGGTGCTGGAGGGTAAATCACTGGACCACTAGAAACCTCAGCAGACATTTAAGACTCTTGAGATATATATATATATACACACTGTGCAATTGAGCACAGGGCTTTGGGAGGCCTTGTTTTGTTTGTATCTCTTTTATTGTCAATGTGAAGATGACGCTGAAACTTTCATGTTTCAACCCTTGGATATGTCTCATTTATTTTTTTTTTCCACGATGTTTAAAGCATCTCAGTTTAACTGTGTGAAAATAAGTACTTGTTCTCCCCAAAAATTTACAAAGATGGTTTCATTCAGAGCTTTTTGTTCTGAATTCACGGGAGAAGGAAAACCCCAACCTCAGCAGCAGTTTTATACACCGAGGTCATATTTGCTATCATATGAATTTGGTTCGTATCAGATTCTTCACACATATTTGTACTTACCAGCAAACACCATAGGACCTTAAAGTACCTCAAGCTAGGATGTACCATTTGGCTGTGACCAGGCACAGATGATACTGCTGTTCATTGTTGAACTCCTCATATCAGTTTTTTTTTCTACATGATTGCATTTACCATATGCATCTGTTTTGTTTGCTCTTATTTATTGAAGTCCTTTTTTTTTTTTTCCTGAAAATAGTGATAGGTCCTCATGTCCTATTCTGTGTTCAGCTGTAGCTGATAAATGAGAAGTTGTGTATATACTGTAAGCTTGTAAAAGAAATGACTTGGTGCTTCTGTTTGTTCCTTTAGATTAAGGCCTTCATGAAGCTCAAATAAAGATTGCTCTTATAAACCAGCCCTGAAATAAGATAAATATGTTTTTTGTTTTTTTTAAAAAATCATGTGGGGTCTTTGTCACAAGTTGTAAATGCAGCAATAGCATATTATCACCTTATGTCTTAGATATTATATGTTGTGTATATTAATAATTAACTAAGCATTATCTGTCTCTGCATTACTTAGTGCCAGTCAGGTAGCAGAGTTTATTGAAGCTTTTTCCACTGATACCTATCACAGCTGAAAATGACTTAACCTTAATCAAAATATTCATAATAGCTGTAATACCAAAACAATGAGCTGAAAGGCTGTAAAAGGCTCCTTACAACTGATGGGAAATTCAGGTCACTATTAGTGACACTTTATAGATATGAAATAGTCTTTTAAGCCATTAAAATGATTGATTGCAACTGCTTAAGTAAGGCTGACTTTACTGTTAGCAGCTGTTATGAGACATTACACTCACTGGCCGCTTTGTTAGGTACACCTTTTCAACTGTTCGTTAATGCTGTTATCTAATCAGCCAATCACATGGCAGCAACTCAATGCATTTAGGGATGTAAGATGACCTGCTGAAGTTCGAACTAAGCATCAGAGTGAAGAAGAAAGGTGATTTAAATAACTTTTAATGTGGCATGGTAGTATTTCAGAAACTGCTGATCTGCTGGGATTTTCCTGCACAAGCATCCCTAGAATTTACTGAGAATGGTCTGAAAAAGAGACAATATTCAGTGAGCGGCAGTTTCTTGGCACATTTTGGGCCCCTTAGTATCAACTTGCATCAGTGTACCCATCTTCTGATGGGTGCTTCGACCAGGATAACACTCAAATCATCTCAAACTAGTTTCAAATGGCCTTCACAGTCACTAGATCTCAATCCAATAGAGAGAGCACTGTTGGGATGTGGTTAAACGGGAGATTCACATCATGGATGTGCAGCTGACAAATCTGCAGCAACTGTGTGATGCTGTCATGTCAATATGGACCAAAATCTCAGGAATATTTCCAGCATCTTGTTGAATCTATGCAGGCCGTTCTGAAGGCAAAAGGGGGTCCAACCCAGTACTAAAGTGGCTGATGAGTGTATTTTCTAATGTTATACAGTGTCAGTGAACAAAAAGGGACAATTTCCTTTTAGAAATTAAGACAAAATGACAAATCAGATTTTGAAATTTATTGACTAGTAGCAGGAACAAAGGCTTAATTATTGCTGTGTTTAAATGATCTTAACCTACCATTAGTGTATTAAGTTCCAGCTGACTCTAGGGGAGAGGCTAAGAAGCCAAGACACTGTCCTATTGTCTCTTCTCTTTGACTTGGCACACAATTTAAAAAGTCTATGCAGGTACAGCACCACTAGTTCGGGCCAAAGACAGCAACCAGTGCTGAACATCCACTATGAAGAAGCTTGAAATTTCATTTTCTGTTTTAAAAAAAGCTCTCAGAGCAACCTTGTGATTGCCTCAGAGGAACAATGGAGGATGCGGAGGATGACATAGCTGTTATTGGGATTGGATGCAATTTCCCTGGAGGTACGACTTCATTTTGACACCATTAAAAGTAACACTGCATCTCAGCATTTTTTTTTCTGCAGCTGTCTAAATTTTAAGATAAGTTATACTCAGGTTGTTGTGATACTTTTTATTTTAGGTGAGGGGGTGGACAGTTTCTGGAGAGTTTTGTTGGAGGGAAAGAACTGTGTGGTGGATATTCCAGCTGAGAGGTTTGACACCACATTTTGGTATGATGCAGAAGATAACAAACCTGGGAAGATACAGACAACCAAAGCAGCTCTAATAGAAGGGTAAGCTTCATAACATTTTAGGCAGAACACTTTATAACCACTGTTAATAAATGGTAACTTGATAGTTAATTTGTTATTAAATTGGTAACAAACAAGTAAATGATAATGAAATGTTTACTAATTATTAATAATCTTATTTTATGTTATTGCTTTTAGTGTGTCAGCATTCAGTAACAATTCCATTCTAATAACATTATTAAACTATTTATTAGCAATTATTGTTGCACACATTATAAGTTTTTACACGTTTTGTTAATTACCGGTCATTTGTAAACTTTGATGGAATTGTTTGTGCATAAACACTGTTTATAATAATATTTAAAATATTTATAATATAATCATCACAAAGATTCCTATTATAAAGTTACAGCTTATGGTTGTAATACCTTGTTAAATTGTTGATAAATATGTTTTGATTGTTTAAAGATTGATTATAATTTGTTTTGTAAACAGTTACAAATAAATGACAATGATAAAGTTTAACCTGGTGTGTATAAAACTTTGTGTTCTCTGGAGGGGAAACAACTCATGGTTGTCCACTGAGTTTGTATGGCTTGAAGGTGCCTCCTTGTCAATTCTCTCTGCTAGCTGGCAATTAATAAATACTTAAGAGCTGCTGTGTGGTGGTATGCACAACCAACTGGGTAAAGAGCACAGAAATAAGTCTTTCGGGAGAAAAGAAAGTGGACACAGTTGACAGCAAATTGGTAATAACCCAACAAAAGCACAATATAAGCTTTATAAAATATGTATGCAACAATAGCTTATTATCAGAATGTAAATGTAATTGTCTCTTATCAGCTATGATACAATACAGAATTTATAAAGTATTTTATATAACACAAACTACTGAGAAAGTGACATAAAATACAAATGACCAATGATTAAACTGTATTATTTCTTTGTTAGCTACAATATTTAAAAGTTTAACAAACTTATTTTTTTAAAGTTTTATTTGTTTTTCTTCTGAGATTTTGAATTATGATGGATGAACTTATTTTATATTCTAGGTTTAATGAGTTTGATTACAAGTTTTTTGGTATTACTGAATTGGAGGCTGACTTCATGGACCCTCAGCAGAAACTTCTTCTGCAGTGTACATACAGAGCATTAGAAGATGCAGGAATAGCTATGGAAAGCATCAGTGGAAGCAGAACTGGCGTCTACATAGGTAATCCTGTTACAGTCTATGTTACATTTAAAATCCTAAACACAATTTAAAGATACAGTAATATTAAATCTGCTTTGACTGTGATTGTGCTGCTGCAGGGCTTATGAACAGGGATTATGAGATGCTCAGAAATAACAGTCCTGGCTCAATAACCCACTACAATGGCACTGGGACGTCCATGAGTCTTGCAGCCAACAGAATTTCCTTCACCTTCAATCTGACTGGCCCTTCTTTTGCCATCGATAGCGCCTGCTCGTCATCTTTGGTGGCTCTTCATGTAGCCTGCCAGGCTATAAAGCAAGGTAATATCTTATACTTGGCTGTAAGAAAGTCAACTATTGGATGATATATAGAAATTTATCATTTAATGAATTTTCTTTCAACCAGGAGACTGTGAAATGGCGCTATGTGGAGGAGTTAACTGTATAATTGAGCCAAAGGTATTTGTTGCTCTCAGCAAGGCAAAGATGATCTCACCTGAAGGAACAAGCAAACCCTTCTCCACCCATGCAGATGGCTACGGCAGAGGAGAGGGCTGTGGCGTAGTACTTCTCAAACCTCTGAAACGTGTAGGTTGATGATTTGTTTTACAGACTTTTCATGTCAATTAGTTGTATATATTAGAGATACTATGCAATCTTCTAATGATGTGGCTTTCTGTGTAAAGGCTATAAAAGACTGCAACAAAATATGGGGTATTATCAGCAAAACAGCAGTTAATCAAGATGGACACTCCGTCACTCCAATCACCAGACCCTCCATGGTTCAACAAGAGGAGCTGTTGAGAAGAATATACTCCAAGTCCGACATTGTGAATGTACAATACATAGAGGCACATGGGACAGGAACCCTAGTTGGGGACCCAACAGAGGCGGGAAGCATCTCGAACGTTATAGCTAAATCTATGCGTCCCGGTTCAGAGACATTGCTGACTGGGTCTCTGAAGGGCAACATCGGACACACAGAATCTGCAGCTGGAGTGGCTGGACTCATTAAGGTACTCCTAATGATGAAGCATGACACTATTGTTCCCTCAGTTTTCTACTCAGAAGATAGTTCAAGTGTAGACGTCAAAGCCTTGAATCTGAGCATTCCGAATAAATCTTCAAGGTGGGAGACAAATGGGTCACTGGGAAGGGTAGCTGGGATCAACAGCTTTGGGTTTGGAGGCACAAATGCACACGTGATTGTAAGACAGTATAAAAATACCACAGCTCCCACCAAGACACCAAAAGGCTTCCCAAAAGTCTTTGTTATATCTGCTGCTTCTGACAAATCATTAATCCTGTCAATCACTGACACCTATAAAAGACTTTGCAGGAACCAGTCAGTTGACTTGCAGGCACTCTTATACACCTCAGCATGCAGAAGAAGTCATTACAAACACAAATATAGGAAGGCCTTCTTAACATCCTCTCTCTCTGATTTAGAACACCAGTTAACATTTGCACTGAAAGCAAAGATTGAGTCAGTAAGGTCTAACATCCAGGTGGTCTTTGTGTTTTGTGGAAATGGGGTTGCCTACAAGGGGATGTGCAGGCAACTAATGAGTAAGGTTCCTGTTTTCAGAGATAAGGTCAAAGAAGTTGAGAATCTCTTCCAGAGTCATGGATCTATCAGCATCAGTAGATGGCTTGCTGAGTGTGATAACAATGACTTCAACGAGCCAAATGTTGTCCAGCCTCTTCTATTTGCGATTCAGATCAGCATTGCTGCTCTTCTGAAACACTGGGGAATCAAACCCGATGCTGTGCTTGGCCACTCAGTTGGAGAGGTTGCTGCCGCTCATTGCTCAGGCCTTTTGTCTCTGAATGATGCTGTCAAAGTGTTGTACCACCGTAGTACTCTCCAAGGCAAAGTCAAAGGAGGGAAAATGCTTGTGGTTGGCAATGTGGCTGTAGAAAAGGTATTACAAATTCTTCCAGGCTTTTCTGGGGAAATTAGTGTAGCTGCTTTTAACAGCCCTCAATCCTGCACTCTGTCAGGAGATGCTGATGCCATAGACATCCTCCAAGAGAGCCTGAAGAGCATGTTTAAAGATGAAAATCTCTTCCTCCATGTCCTAGATGTTCCAGCAGCATACCATAGCCATATGATGGATCCAGTACTAGAGGACATTAAGAGAAGCATAGATGCTTTAGATACCAACAACATGGAGTGCAAACTTTTTTCAACAGTGACTGGAGACAAGTATTCAGATGGTGATTTCAGCTCTGGCACATACTGGGCCAAGAACATCAGAGAGCCTGTTTTATTTGAACAAACGCTAAATGCTGCCATCAAAGACAAACCATCCAGGGGAAATATGGTCTTTGTAGAGATTGGACCTCGTAGGGCTCTCCAAAGGAACATATGTGAGACTTTGGGCAATGATACCATAGTTCTTTCCACTGCAAACACTGAGAAGGATTATGACACAATCCTCTCGACAGTGGCAAAGCTATTTGAACTTGGCATTAATGTTGACTGGCATCAGCTCTACAGGGGTTGTGAGACATTGCCCACAGCTCTTCCAGTCTATCAGTTTGACAACACAAAGAAAGAGTTGAATTTTGAAGCACTGCGAAAAGGTGACGAATCATCTTCCTTTACTCCCCATACACTCCTATCCCAAATAAAGAGGGATAACAAAGAATTCATGAGCAACCTCTCTTCAGGGACTGTTCCATATCTTTGGGAGCATAAAAACAACAGCATTTCCATTGTGCCAGGTGCATTTTATGTTGAACTAGCTTTTGCCTCAGTGATGACAAGCCTGAAGCCAAGAAAAACTATTTCCCAGCTTCATCTCAGTGTTAGATTTGAGAGTGTGTTAACACTAAATTCACACTCTCAACAACTGAAAGTGGCACTAGAACATGGAGAAAAGGAGGGCTCATTTATAATACAGTCCTCTGTTGCAACACATGCCTCTGGAACATACAAGTCTACAGATAGCAAGCCACTGTTAGAGGAATCAAACATTTGTCCTCGAATGATCTTCCAAAGGTGCAAGTTGGTTTGGATGAGAAAGGATATTTATTCAATTCTTTCTCAAGCAGGATTTGAGTATGGCCCTCTTTTTAAACAACTTGATAATGTGCATTTTGGGGATGAATTCAAAGAAGCTGTGATGGGAATTAAAGTCCCTTATGAACTTCTGAAATATCTTCATGAGTATTTTATTCATCCTGTGCTACTTGACTATTTTCTGCAAATGACTGCTGTGGTAGCAATGGGACAGCCAACAGTCAAGCAGGGATTCCCTTCAGGTATTACAAGTATAACCATATCAGGGCCACTACAGGAGGAAATGATCATGTACTTGCGAGCAACTCAGGAGACCCCAGACTTTACTGATGTATGTGGCTGCTTTTCCACAAGAGAGGGCAAGGTATTGGTGGAACTTAAGGGGGTAAGGATTTCATTCTTGGGCTGCAGCTCAAATGTCTCCCAGTCACTGTTCTTCCAAAATGAAGCAGTTGCAGTTGCTGTTGAAGGATACTTGCAAAATGACAGAATAAGAGCAATTGTTTTTGAAGATAACCTCTGCATTGCTAAAGGACTCAGGCCATATTTGCACCCAGAGTCAATCACTGTGGAGAGCAAAGAGCACTGGAAGGCAGACCAAGTTCGAAACTTAGTGCTCCACTCTCTCACCAGCAGTGTGGATTTGGAAAATGTTCTCTTCCTTTGGGGTGCAGATAACCTCACTCACCTGTCAACTGAGAAGATGCTGGACTGCTTGGTGACTTGCTGTGAGATATTTCGCCAGGTTGTTCTGGCTGTGAAAGAGAGCAAACGCTCATGCTCTGTCCATGTCATTACTTACAGATCATCAGAAATGACTGTGGACCATGTTAGCCCTGGTTTTGTGCTTTGTGGTATGATAAGGGCTTGTGCAGCAGAGATGGCAGATCTTTCTTTTCAGCTGATTGACCTTGCTTCTGTGACCCGTGAAAACTTTCAAACGCTTGCTCATGTAATAAACACCTGCAAACACCAAGAGGTCAGAATCAGTAAAGGGCAGGTAGCAGCTACAAGAATAACACGGACCCCACCGACAGATGAGGCTTTGTTTGAGGGTGATATACACTCAGTCAATTCAAGAGACTTTCTTCTACATACCGCTGATCCATATAGTATAGCTCATTTATCTGCAACCCACTGTGACACTAATGGAAAACCTCTCCAAGAGAAGTCAGTTGAAATTCAGCTAATCAGTGTTTGCATGCATTCATCAGATTACTTCCCTGTGACCACTTCTCATTTGATCTTTGGAAAGACAATGTACTGGAACAAGCATGCATCACTGAATCACAAACTTCTGGCTCTAGATTTCAGTGGCATTGTCACAGCTGTTGGGAAAGATGTCAATAAGCTGAGAGTTGGAGACCATGTTGCTTCATGTTATCCAGTTGATGCCACAGCAAAGATTGTAATTCCTGAAGCAGTGTGCTACAGCATGAAGACAATTCCATTTCTGAAAGAGACTCCATGTGTGTCTTATTTCATATTGGCATGGGAGATTCTGCAGAGAATGCTGTCTGAAGTGAAAAGGCAGCACAGAAAATTGACTATTGTCTCCTCGAACTCAGCCTCTGCTCTGACGAAGGTTCTGGCTCTCACAGCGACCAGGTCGGGCTGGAATGTTTCCTCTCAGCCACATTTCAGAGGAGAACCTCCACATTTTGATGAGAGTCGCACATTCGTTCTCCTGCCACCATTTGATGACTCTTGTCAGCACATGCAGGACAGTGGTGGCCTTGAGAAGCACGTTATTTTTGTGTTTAGCAGTCACATGTTACCCTCAGTCTCAGCAGAAGTGTTTACACCGAAGAGTGAACACATTCATGTGCATAAACTCGATGTAGCTTATGTTCTCCAGAAAGCTTATCTACAAGCACAAAAAAGAAATATCTGCAACTGGTTAATATCGTTAGGCTTTGATACAGGATCTCTACCTCTAAGAAGGGAGCTATATTTGTTATCAGGCACAAAAGAGCCCTGTGCCATTACAATTTCTGAGTCCTATTTCACAACAACGACAGTGCAGCAAGTGGTTTTATGCCATGGTGAATCTCATAGCCCGGTATCCAAAATCCCTTTGCTTGCAACACCTGGACAACTCTTTAAGCAAAGCTGTGTTTATATCGTAACTGGGGGGCTGTCTGGTTTGGGACTTGAGACAGTTAAGTTCCTTGCCCACAATGGTGGAGGTTGTATTGCAACACTGTCAAGAAGAAAACCTTCTGATAAAACGCAGTTCGAAATGGCTCTCCTCCAGAAAAGATATAGGGTTGCTATCATAAACATCCAATGTGATGTTTCTGTGATGATGCAGGTAGTCGATGCAATCTCAAAAATTGGAGAAACATTTCCTTCTTGCCCCATCAAGGGAGTGTTTCACAGTGCTGCAGTGTTGCACGATGCACTAATTGAATCCCTTGATGAGTCTCTTTTCAGAAAGGTGCTGCAGCCCAAAGTTGGTGGTGCTCTAAATCTTCACTATGCAACACTTCACAACAAACTGGACTTCTTTGTGTGCTATTCTTCCATCTCATCTGTCATTGGTAATGCCTCACAATGTAACTATGCGGCAGCAAATTCTTTCCTTGACATGTTCTGCCATTATCGGAGAAACCTCGGGCTGGCTGCACAGTCCATCAACTGGGGTCCTTTGAACCTTGGTCTACTGCTGAACAAAGACCATTTACAAAAGTTCCTAGAGGCAAAGGGGATGATGATAATCGATGTTTGTGAGATTCATGAGACACTTAAAAAGAGTCTTTTGATGAACAGACCCCAACAAGTAATATGCAAATTCAACTTAAAAAATCTTAATATTCACGTTCTTTCACAAAATGCGTCTCTCAGAGAGCGACTGTCAGCTTTGGTGGAAATGGAGCTCAAAGATGAAGTGCATGAAAAACCCAAAGTTCACCGTTTGTCTTCCACAGATGAACGTGTGAGGGATATTGTGAGTGAAATAGCCAATGTAAGTGCAGATGAACTGGATCATGACTCCAGTCTGTGTGCTTTGGGGATTGACTCGATGTTAGCAATGACTCTGCAGAACAAGATTTTCCAGGAGACAGGAGTAAATGTACCCTTGGTTGTAATACTGGACCCCAACAGTACACTTGCCAGTTTGGTAAGTCTTGTGTTGAACAGTGGATAATTGAGAGTCATTTTATTACTACTGATGCTATTTTACCTAAATAGTTATATTTTAAGCTTGTGAAATAGATCCCAGTCAATGTTCTCGAAGAAAAAGGAGCGAACGAAGCTAAACGGTTAACATAATTATTTACACCAGCTTCTAGACAAACAAACCCCAAATTTAATTTTACTTTTCCACATTTATTGTATTAATTGTATGTATAGAAATGAAATTAATGTTAAAGTACTTTAATTTGTCTTCCAAGTAAATTTTGCCCATACAATGCTACCATTCTGCTGATGCATGCTAATTTGTTATTTATGGTTTTAGTACAGTACATCCTCTCACCATGGCAAAAGTTTCTGAACAAATACTACAAACTTTATTGGAACAATTAAATCAAAATAACATCTTATATTGTTGTATAAGGCCCTGCCCACACATACACGTGTATTTTGGTAAACATTGCTTTTTCCATATGTTTGGACTGTTTGTCCACATGTAAATAGCATTCTATGTCTCTGAAAACTGAGCTTTTGAAAAGTCTTTCCAGTGTGAAGACTTTCAGAAACTCTGTTTATGTATGGACGAGGTAAACGAAGATTTTATCTTGCAACTTCAAAGATGTACATCTTTATGTCCTTTTTTTTGACGTTATTGTTTGCAGGCTTCCGATTAGCCAACATTTCTATGTTGGCCAGCTGATGCTTTGACATTGTATTGACAATGTTTGACACTGTTTTTTGTGTTTTCATGTGGACGGAGATATGTTTCAAAATGAAAATGGAAAAATCCCCATTTTAAAAACGACCCATGTACATATGGACCTAGCTTAAGACGCAGCTAGCTGTGGTTGTGGAAGGTGACCGCTGTCAGATAGCTGCTGTCAAAACTCTGAAATCAAAATGCTGTATGCTGTAAAGTGGTGCATTATGTTATTAATACTTAGAGAAAGGTATTTTACTACAGTTGAAAATCAGGAAAAAAAATTGAGTTACATCTATTTTCTCAATCCCTTAATAAAAAAGAGAATAATAATAAGTTTTTACCCCGTGAATGTTACTGTCACCTTTTAAGTTCTCTGTACAAGATGTGCTGTGAGAACCATGATTATGTTCTATGATTACAAAAATGTTTTTACATTCGTTTCAGATCTGATCATAATTTAATTTTATTTGTATTTTCAAGACACTAATAACCCCTCTGAAAAGACTGCTTTATTATTTGTTGTTGAATAGTAAAAGCTTGATGCAGTTTATGCCTGTTTATCATTGCACTCTAATGTTGTTATAACCTTTTTCATGGTCCATTGTCATGATATTTAAAGTTTGCATAGCACTGCTTATGGAACAATGAGTTACACAGATAATACTTATATGTACATAACTAAATTAAAAATCAAAATGAACTTAAATGTCTTGACATTTAATAGATCTTTGAAATGGAAAGTATTTGTGTTTGTATTTTTTCCTAATCTTTAGAAGTTAGAAGTGGTTTTTGTATTATGTAGCTTACCTGAAAATTTTTTTTTGTAAATAAACCAACCTTATCAAGTTTGATTTTTTTTTAATGTCACAAAAGCAAAAGTAATAAAAAGGGAAGATACATCATCATGATAACTTGTGAGAAACCGTTTTCACATTTTAAAACTGAAGTACAATGGTTATTAAAATGCACTATGATGTCAAAAAATAGTTGCTATACCAAATTTTTATGTTGTAGAAACACCTGAAAATAACAAATTTCTTGTTTGTGACTGACATAATTTTGCTAAGAAAAACACTTGTAAATATTGTAAACACTTGTGTAAATGCATAATAGACTACTACATATGTACTGGCATTTTTCTTTTTACAACTTATTCATCTTTGTGGGCGCAATATCCTCCAGGAGGACAATGACCTTATCCATATGACAGGATAACCTTGTGCTCAAAATCAAAAAGCTCAATAATCATAAATGCCGCCAATTGAACATTTATGGGACATACCAGAATATTTTATCACAAGCTTTTTTCCATCGTGATCGTAAAGTTTATAATCAAGTAGATTTAATCAGTTAACAATGATAAGCACTGACCATGACCTGATAGAGAAGGGTTTACAGAAAACCAGTTATAGTATATGGACAGAACCCAGTGACAGATGTGACAATACCGATTTTAAAGGTAAAACATTTATTTAAATTCAAAAAACAATGCAAAAGAAGGCACTTACTTTACATTATTTCGTAGTAAAAGCATTTATCAAGACTTATGTGTGCACTTGCAGTGTTGTTTCTGCTGTACCATATCAAGTAATCATATCCATATTATTCATAAAACTGTGATATAAAATATCCTTTGAAAACTTCCAAAAAGTGAGTAAAATACATGGCGTTTGGTTAGACAAAACTGCATTACAAAAATCCACCAAAATCTGAAAATGTATACAAAAAAAAGAATACAAAGTATACTATAAACAATTTGCATTATGATAAGAATGTTGCTTTATTACAATGGCCATCTTATTATTTTTTTTATTGAATCTGAATGCAAAATATCCATTGAATGCATTAATGTAGTGTTCTGATGGCCGAGTCGGTTTATGCTACAGTAATATCTGCATTTGAGTTTTTCACAATCTGGTAGAAACATCAACTATCTCTTCAACTGGAAGAGACTCTTGATTTTCACTGACACTTTCACCTTCAGCTCCTTCACTCAGTAGAGATATTACTGTTGCAATAGTTGCATTGGGGTCCAACAGTTTCACCAGAGGCACATTCACACCTCTCCCCTGAAAGATCAGATTTTGCAGAGTCATTGCCTGCATGGAGTCAATGCCTAAGGATGAAAGAGGTAAATCATCTTTCAGCTCGCTTGGGTCCATGCCAATGGTCTCACTAAGTAGAGAGACAACATAGTCTTTTGGTGAGACAGAGACAGCTTGTTTAGTTTGAGAATCAGTCTCTCTAGATTTTTGAAAGGCTGCCTCGACTAATGCAGATAGGCGCATGGTCAAGGCTTTATTTTGAGAGAGGATGTTGTACCTGATGTTTCTGAAGTGAAACCTACAAACAGCTTGCTGAGGTCGGTTGAGCACAAGGCATTGCTCCAAGCTTTGATAAATCTCAGCCACATCTAAAACCATCATTCCCTTTGCCTCCAGAAAACGCTGGAAATGTTCTTTGTTCAAGAGCAGACCGAGGTTCAGAGCTCCCCAGTTGATAGACTGTCCAGGCATGCCGAGTTTGCGCCTGTATTGACAGAACAGATCGAGAAACGTATTGGCTGCTGCATAGTTTGTTTGCGATGTGTTTCCCAGGAAAGCAGAGATGGAGGAGTAACACACAAAGTAATCTAACGGACAGTGCTTTGCTGCATGGTGCAAATTCAGGACACCGTTTACTTTTGGTCTGAGAACCTTCTCAAACAGAGATCTGCTGAGGGTCTCAATCAGCCCATCATGCAAGACTACTGCACTGTGAAACACACCTCTGATCGGACAACTAGGGAAGTTCTGGCCAATGACACTGATGACCTTGTGCACATTCTCAGAAACAGATACGTCACACTCCATGCTGGTGATGCTGTTTCCACACTGTTTCTCCACATTGTGAATTTCTTGCTGAACTTCTGCTGTGGGCTTTTTTCTGGAGAGAATGACAATGTACTCACCTCCTCTTTGTGAGATGAACTTAACAGTTTCAAAGCCCAGGCCAGAAAGACCACCTGCCACTATGTACACAGCCCTCTTTCGAAAGAGCTGTCTTTTTGTTGGGAGCAGTGGAATCTCAGACAGTGTACTGCTAACATCTTTTTCTAGAGCCACAACAGCCAATTTCTTGGAGGTGAAATATGATTCTGTTTTTTCTGAATCAATGCTTTTGCCTTCAGATTTTGCACTCTGAAAGGTAAAGCTTTCAAAAGCCAATTTCCCACTCAAGTTCAGGGACTTCAGCCAGTGATGAATGTATGGCCTGTGTGTTCTCAGGAATCCCTTTTGCAAAATGAGTGACATCTGAATTGTCTGTACATGAACAGCTTCCTTTGCACTTTGGAACACTTCCTCAATGACCATATCCTGCTTCTGAGATTCACATACGATTACAACATGTTGGACACCTGGAAAGTTGCAAGTTTTAGCAGTCAGGGATTCATCAAATGGAGGCAGGATGACAACTGCACTAAACTGATTGACATCTACAAAAGTCCCATTGCACTGTTTGTCAACATTCACATTCCAGCCTGATTTACAAGAGCTAAGTGCCAAGACTTTCACCAGAGCAGAATCAGGCACAGAGCATATGACCCTTAAATTACGCTTGGCTCCAAGCAAGGCTCGATGCAGGATTTCCCATGCTAGCACAAAGTAGGAAACACAGGGTGTTTTTTTAAGGAATGAGAACCTTTTCGTGCTGTAGCACACATCCTGTGGCACTCTGATCTTACTTGCTGCCACCACAGGATAACAGGAAGCAACGTGATCTCCCACTTTGAATTTCCTTACATCTTTTCCAACTGCAGTGATAGTACCGCTGAAGTCAAGAGTGAGCAGCTTGTGTTTCTGAGATGAGTGCTTGTTCCAATACAGTGTTTTGCCGAATTTTAGATTTGAAGCGCTAACTGGGAAATAGTCAGATGAATGAACACACAGCTTACTGGGTTGGATTTCAATGAATGTGTCACTGATTGGCTCAGCCTCCTCATCAAAGTGAATGGCACTCAGTTGCATAATTTCATGAGCATCAGCTGTCTGAAAAATGCAAGATTCAGACGCTGTAGAAGAGTAGGTACCTACTGTATTGTCAGTGATTTCTGGTGTGGTGCGCACAATGGAAGGTTTCAAAACCAGTCCATCTTTTACCACCAATTCTGGGTGCTTGTCACATGGGTACGATCTAAGGACATCAGAAAGAGCTGCAATGTCCATAGCAGAGATACTGCTTATATCAATCAGCTGAAAAGAAAGATCTGGTATCTCTGCAGCGAATGATCGTGTCATTCCAGCAAGAGTAAAACCTGAACTTACATGGTCTACTGTGAGATCAGATGAACGGTAAGTTACTACTCTAACTGAGTTTGAGAAGTGAATTCGCTTTAGCTCAACAACTATTTGGCGGAAAATCTCACAGCAGTCAGCCAGATTCTGCAGGATGACATAAGCTGCCAGTGATGTAAGGTCTTCTTTGCCCCACAAAAATAAGACTTCATCAAAATTTTTCCCAATATCTGTGATTTTAAGATTCACCAACAGAGAAGGAAAACCACTGCCCAAGATATCGTTTGCATGTGTGAAGGGAATGTAAGTAGATGCTGAGTTCAAATGTTGCTTTAGACCATCAGCGATCCCTAGAGGATCACAGAACACCAATGCCTTTGGAGGAGGAGTAGGAATGTGATCATTTGGGATAACATTAAAGACATTGTGGTAGAAGTACTCATCTACCACACGAGAGTGACTGCCTAGGAACTTGACTATGACATTCTTAACCTCAACCAACACTCTGCCTTCCTTATCTGCAAAGCACCCACAAACCTCAAAGTGATCAGTGCCCACATCAATTGCTCTCAGATAGATAATCATCTCATTTTGCAAGGGTTCAAAGACTGTAAGACTTCCTATTTTGGCAGGAAATCCTGGCCTGCCAGCAAAGATGTGTTCTACTGTAACTGGGAGAAGCTGCATCAGATAATCCAGCAAAACAGGATGAATGCAGTAGTCATGCAAATGAGACTGGAGTTCTTCTGGAACTGAGACATCTGCAAAAGCCTCCTTCAGATCATCTCCATAGTGCACATCCTTCTTATTCTGGAAGACATCTCCATACTGAAAACCTCCTTGAGAGAGATACCTATAAAACTCCTGAAAGCTCACTACAGATGTGCATCGTTTGTAGATGGAGCTTAGTGAAATGCACTGCTCCTCAATCAGCCTCTCTTTTGTTGAAACCACAGTGCCTGATGCATAAACTACAGATGGGGACAGAACGGTGAATCTAGTTTCCTTCTCTGTTTGTTGTAGTTGTACTTTCATTTCCGGTGGATTCTGGGTTAAAACAAATGGACTGTGAAAAATGACACTGAGCTGCAGTGAACTGAGAGGTACTTTTGGTTTAGTACCGGCCATGTACGCAGCCAAACCCAACTCGGCATAAAAAGCACCGGGGATGATGGATATATCATTATGCTTGTGCTCTTTCAAGTAGAAAGAAGAGTTAGACATCAGATCACAAGTGAAGGTGTTGCTTTCACTTCCTGTCTGACACAATACGGGATGATTGCTTGCTGTGTTATTCTGTGCTGTCCCAATGATAACATCTCTGTCTGAAAAGTCAAACTGGTAATTTGGGATTGGCAGAGGCACTGTCTCAAAGCCTTTATAGAAGATGTTCCAATCTACCTGAACGCCAAGTTCGAACAGTTTAGAAACAACAGAAATGATTGATTCATGATCTCTGTCTGGCTGCACGGAGGCAAGGACAATCGTGTCATTTCCCAGAGATTCCATAATGTTTCTCTGCAGTACCCTTCTTGGACCTATCTCAACAAAGACTGTGTTCTTCTTCCCTCTAGATGCTGACTTTACTGCCTGCTCAAAAGCAACTGGCTCACGAATGTTTCTAGCCCAGTATTCGCCTATGCAGAAATCTCTCTGCTGGACTTCTTTGCCTGTCACTGTTGAGAACAACTCTGTGTCAAGATCATTCACCTGTAAGAAGCCAATTGTTTCCACAATTTCTGGTAGAATTGGGTCCATCATGTGGCTGTGATAAGCAGCAGGGACATCCAGCAGATGAAGGAACAGATTCTGACTATTGGCTAAGTTGCTTAGCTCCTTATGGAGGCACTCAATTGCATCTCCATCACCTGAAAGGGTGCATGACTGTGGGCTGTTGAATGCAGCAAGGCAAACTTTACCAGAGTAAGGAGGGAGCAGTGAAGCTACCCCTGATACAGCCATGTTGCCGATCACAAGCATCTTCCCCCCAGTGACTTTTTTCTGGAGAATGCTGCGGAAAAATATGACTTTTACCGCATCCTCCAGAGACAAGAGGCCAGAACAGTGAGCGGCTGCCACTTCACCAACAGAGTGTCCAAGAACTGCATCAGGTTTGACTCCCCAGTGCCTGAGCAAGGTGATAATCCCAACCTGGATAGCAAAGAGGAGAGGTTGGATGACATCTGGGTTTTTGAAGTTGCTACTCTCAAATTCGCTTTCAAGCTCATCCAGGATGTTCGGAGGACTCCAGTTGTGGAAAAGTTCTTTAATTTCTTTGATCTTTTCTCTGAATATTGGCTCATTTTTTAGTAGCTGCTTGCACATACCATGGTAGGTGACACCATTTCCACAGAAGACAAACACTAACCTTGGATCTGAGTAGGCAATGCTGATATTTTTGCCAACAGTAGCAATTAGCTTCTCTTTTAGAGTGACTACAGAAGATACTGCAATGGCTTTTCTGTATTTATGTTTTTGGTGGGTTCTTCTGCAAGCTGATGTGTAGAGGAAAGAGTCTAGATCAAATTTGTTTTCTACCTGTAGTTGATTGATGGTATCTTCCAACATCATGGTAAGTGATTTTGAAGAATTTGCAGACATGACAAAATACTTGACTTGCGTCTCATCACAGTTATGCTTAATATATGGCTGGATGTGCTGTGTGACAATGGCATGTGCGTTTGTTCCCCCAAAACCAAAGTTGTTCACTCCTGCAACTCTGGCACTAGAAGATTCCCATTTTTCTGTTTCTTTAGGAATTTTAAAGTTCAGTGCTGTGGCATCTATACTGGAAGTCTTATCAGTGTAGAAAACTGAAGGAACAATGGTCTCATGCTTCATCATTAGGAGAACCTTAATGAGTCCAGCTACTCCAGCAGCAGATTCTGTGTGTCCAATGTTGCTCTTCACAGAGCCGATCCAGAGTGTTTTTGAACCAGGAGGTCTGGATTTGGCAATGACGTTCGAAATGCTTCCTGCCTCTGTTGGGTCTCCAGCTGGGGTTCCAGTCCCATGTGCCTCTATGTACTGGACATTTGCAAGGTCAGACTCTGAATAGATTCTGCGGAGAAGCTCCTCTTGTTGTGTCATGGATGGTTTGGTGATGGGAGTGACAGAGTGGCCGTCTTGGTTTACAGCAGTTTTGCTGATTATACCCCAGATATGGTCATGTTCTTGAACAGCCTGTAAAGCAACAAAAAGATGAAAATGATGCATCACTAAAAGTGTGTGTTGTTAAAGAACAATTCACCCCAAAATCACATTGACAAATTTTAACTTTGGCTTGTAGTGGTATTCCCAGGAAGTTGATTCTGTTCATCTGGACATACCGTTTTCAGTGGGAGAAATGTTTCGTCACTTATCCAGGTGACTTCTTCAGTCTCAGCTGACTGCAGGTTTCCCCAACCTTATAAACAGTATATTTGCATAATGACTGAAACTAGCACCACTGACTAACAATGGGCCGTGAGGTCAGTTTCATGATCATTAATGTGCAAATTGTCAGTCAGCTGAGACTGAAGAAGTCACTTGGATAAGTGACAAAACATTTCTCCCACTGAAAACGCTACGTCCAGATGAACAGAATCAACTTTCTGGGATTTCCTTACCTGGATTATTGAGCATGCATC
>VUQS01028151.1:25482-44961 GCA_015108495.1 Heterochromis multidens | reverse complement strand
TTAAACATGGTGTGTAAAGGGAGAGAGCCCAATATCCTTCTTCAGAGTCTATTATATACACTGTTCAAACAAATTAAAGGAACACTTTGAAAACACATCACATCTCAATGGGAAAAAAATCATGCTGGATATCTATACTGATATGGACTGGGTAATCTGTTAGGAATGAAAGGATGCCACATTGTCTGATGGAAATGAAAATTATCAACCTACAGAGGGTTAAACGCAAAGATACCTCGAAAATCAAAGTGAAAAAATGATGCAGCAGGCTAGTCCATTTTGTCGAAATTTTACTGCAGCAGCTCAAAATGCTCCTCAGTAGTTTGTATGGCCCCCACGTGCTTGTATGCGTGTTTGACAACGTCTGGGCATGCTCCTAATGAGATGACGGATGGTGTCCTGGGGAATCACCTTCCAGATCTGGACCAGGGCATCACTGAGCTCCTGGACAGTCTGAGGTGCAGCCTGGTGGCATCGGATGGACCTTAATATAATGTTCCAGAGGTGTTCTATTGGATTTAGGTCAGGCAAGCATGGGGGCCAGTCAATTGTATTCCTTCATCCTCCAGGAACTGCCTGCATATCCTCGCCACATGAGGCCGGGCATCGTTGTGCACCAGGAGGAACCCAGGACCCATTGCACCACTGTAGGGTCTGACAATGGGTCCAAGGATTTCATCCCGATACCTAATGGCAGTCAGGGTGCCGTTGCCTAGCTTGTAGAGGTCTGTATGTCCCTCCATAGATATGTCTCCCCTGACCATCACTGACCCACCACCAAATTGGTCATGCTGAATGATGTAACAGGCAGCATAACATTCTCCACAGCTTCTCCAGACCCTTCCACGTCTGTCACATGTGCTCAGGATGAATTTAGTTGTAACTTTTCTCATCTGGTGAACTTGCCAATTATGGTATTCTATGGCCTTAGGCCACCCTCATAAAATTTGTTTCTGACTGTTTGGTCAGAGAGATTCACACCAGTGCCCTGCTGGAGGTAATTTTGTAGGGCTCTGGCAGTGCTCATCCTGTTCCTCCTTGCACAAAGGAGCAGATACCAGTCCTGCTGATGGGCTAAGGACCTTCATCCAGGAATAGTTGGACTACCTGTGTAAACTTTGTAGGGTTTAGGTATTGCCTCATGCTACCAGTAGAGACAGTGACCCTAGGCAAATGCAAAACTAGTGAAAAAAACAGTCAAAAAGATGAGGAGGGACAAAACATCAGTGGCCTCTACTTGTAAAATCATTCCTGTTTTGGTGGTTGTCTCATTGTTGCCCCTCTAGTGCACCTGTTGTTATTTTAATTAACACCAAAGCAGCTGAAACTGATTAACACCCCCCTTTTTTCTTTTAACTGACCAGTTCAATATCCCAGAAGTTTAAATGACTTGATGTTATTCTCTGATTAAAAAGTGTTCTTTTAGTTTTTTTGAGCAGTATATATAATATGTTGAATCGCGCCTAGTTAGCGCCTAGTTTTCCAGTTTTTAGGGCAAGCTAAATGTACTGGCTGCTGGCTTACCAAACCAATATGAGAGTAGTACTGATCATCTCATTTAACTGTCAATCAAACTAGCATATTTTGCTAGGCACCAAAATACAGTGGCATTATATTATGTTTTATGCTTTGCACGCTTTGCACAAGTCTTTGCATGTGGTTGTAATTTTATTTTTTTTTGCTTTGTTGTTACGTTCTGTGTTTGTGGCAATAATTGTTATATTAATGGGAATAGATTACAGTAATAAAACCAAGGCTAATTCAATATTTACCATTCTTTTGTTAGACTTGTGGAGGAAATGACTAATTTCATTACAATATTCTTTGTTTCGTGTCCGTATACACTGAGAAGGCTTTAATCCACCCTATGCACCAAACCCACAACCTTTGTATAGATAATACATGTGTTCATTTGTTATTCATGGTTGTGCATAGAGGTGGTGAGATGTGAGGGTGCCCTCTGCTCCATGTTACTGCATGTTAGGGTGTAAAATGGCTGCTCTCTATCGAGGGAAGTTTCAGCTGAGATTAGCTACGGTTGGAAAAAAATAGGAAAGACAGGAAAGAGGAGAGAAAGAGAGAAGAAGGGGAGAAGAAGAAAAAGGGAAAAAAAAAGAGGATGAAATCCCATGCAAAGAGAAGCTAGAGTGGATTGAGTGTGAAAGAAGCAATCAGGTGCAGTTAGGCAGCCGCAAAACGAGAGAGGCTGAAGTAGAAGAAATGAAGGAGAGAGAAAACTATGAGAGGCTGTCAGATAAAAAAAAAAGTCAGAGGTCTCCCATTTCTGTGGATTCTACTGCAGAAAATATGCTTTCAAATGTATCAGGTTTAGAGTGTTTTTTGTCTGTGCTGTTTGCTGATGTTTGTGTGTCGAGTTGTTTCTGTGTTTTTGTCTCTGACAATAAATCCCGGGTTCTGCCAATACTGGCTCCCACTGATGTCAAGGAGAAGTTATCAACATGCAGCAGATTTTACTGGTTGTTGGAACTCTTGTTTTCCTGCTTCTCCTTCTTCTCAGTTCTGCATAAGAACTACAAAAGAAAAGAACTACATCAGCAGATAGTAACTTTTTTTTTCCTTTTTGGAAACTTTTGGCTGCTCCAAAGCTGGTTATGGCATCCTCAAATACCTATTTGACCTGTTTCTGTATGAAAGTTTATATGTGTTTGGTTTGCAACTAGTTTGTCTGAATACCTTGTGATGCCAGTAGGGGTCTCTGCCTCTCCACTCACCCAGGCATCAGTGGTGTCCACTGTGTTTGGCTACTCAAAGAGGCTGAGGCACTAGCCTGCAGTAAGCCGTTGTCAGTTAGCGGCGGAAGTCACCAAAATCATTAAAGGATGTTTTGATGTGTGGAGACTTGTCTGTCTCACTGAGTCATCTTCTGTTCTCTCTTTCTCTTCTGTGAACCCCTGTTTCCTTGACAACCAGGTGCAAGCAAGTAGACCTGTAGACAGGAACCATTTTCTCATCTTCTTCGACATTTATACACTGCCACTCCCAGGGTTTGTGATGTTAAATGAGCATTTTATTACATATTTTTAGTGACTGAATATGCATGTGAGAGGTGAGTAACAAGCTGAGAAGATGAGAATTATTAAGCTAACAAAGTGAAAAGAAATTCAAATGAAAATAGCAACAGCTGTTTTAACTAAATAGTCATTACATACAACGTAATCATAGTACCACTCAACTGTAATGCCTGTGCGAACCCGTTTTAGCAATTATGAATGATTGTAGAATTTGAAACAAAATTACCTTTGTTGGGCAGTTTCTTTTAATACATACAAAAAAAATGACTCCAGTCCTCAGCAGCACTGAATATATTTGTAGCCTACATATTTACAAAGCAATACAGATGCATACATACAGTTTAAGATGTGAATTAAATGGTTTGATAAGCTTAAACATGTTACTCTGGGGTGCTGTTATAGCTCACTGGGTTGAACAGGCAACTATCATGCTCTCTGTCCCACCTTTCATCTACACACTGAACTGTCATAATAAAGGCCAAAAAGAACAAAAGAAAAAAAGAAAAAGAAACGTGTAACTGTATTCACAGAAGTTTAATGTACATACGGTGCTGTGATAAAGTATTTGACCCTTTCCTGGTTTCTTATTTTTTCCATTTTTGCCACACTTACATGTTTCAAATCATCAAACAAAATGTAAAATTAGACAAAGATAACCCGAGTAAATATGCAGTATTTAGAGTTTTTAAATGATGATTTCATTTATCAAAGGACAAAAGCTATCCAAACCTACCTCTAAAAAAGTAATTGCCCCCTTAACTTAGTAACTGGTTGGGGTGCCCAACCAGCAAGAACTGCAATCAAGCTTTTGCAATAACTGACAATGAGTCTTTCACATCGTTGTGGAGGAATTTTGGCACGCTCTTCTTTGCAGACAAATATGCAAAAAAATAAGAAATCAGGCACATACTTTTTCATAGCACTGTACTGTAGAGTACATTCACATTTTGTACTTTAGAGTGTTTGTTTTGTCCAGCTTTTTGCTCGAAATAAAGAAAAAATCTATATCATGCAAAGTTGTTGCATGTACTGTTGTTCACATGTTTTCAGAGAACATTTCTGCAAAGTAGATTAAAATGTAAAATTCAGTTTATAAAACCTTGCCTGCTACAGCTCAAGAGATTCTTAAGGAAGAGCAGTTATTAGGTTAGGGTTTTACTGTAAACACACATGAGAAGCACACTAAAAGCTGATAAAAGTGAGCAGTGTAAATGAAAATGTATATGCAGTGTTAGTATCATCAAAATAAAAGATTAAGAGCCAATTAATTCTACACAACTTTGGCAAAGTTGTAACACTTGAAAGAGATAAAGAAAGAAATCTATGTGGAGGTTGCCACTGTGATGTCACCTATTGGTTTGTGGACAACTGTACTGAATCCCTAAGTTTGGTGTTATAGCTGTAAGTTTGTTTTGTGGAGCCAGAAGTGAAAATCAGAAGAGTGTGGACCGCTCTCAGCTAATCTGAACTACCATGGTTAGCGAGGTGGAATCACAGACTGAAGGCCTTTATGCACCGGACACGTAAAATCCGTGTGAATATTTCGGACTCACCTATTCTTAATGCAACCGTTCACACCGACCGAGTAATTTCACTGGACGAATTTGCAGCATTTGTTTTTTTGGATCCGAATAAACATATCTGACCAATCAGATCACTGCATTTGGCAACAAGTGTGTTCTTAACTCAAATTGAGCACCGGTAGTGAATACACAATGATATGGAAATCCGGGTCAATCGGCTCTCTGAAATTATTTCTCTGCCTCCTCAGATGCGGTCCCAACTCTGCCAACAAAAGCTCAAACTTCCACTTCCTGAAATATGTACGAAAGCGGCTGTGATACGGCTTCAACTCCTGGATTAAACTATGAAATTCTCCCTGCTGCTGCCTTCTCGTGAGAAGTGGATGAACCCAGAATCTCAGTTTCTTACTTTTTTTGTTTAGAAACATTAGGACCAACTCATCATGGCTTGATGTCGACTTCATTTTTTTTGTCACTGTGCGTTTTTTGAGTACAAATTTTCTGCAAAAACTCAGTTCAGTGTGTATATATGTTACACGACAAGTTCAGATCTGGAAAATTCAGAATTCCATGTTGTTTATTCGCAACGCGTTCGGTGTGTAATGGCCTTAAATCAGTGCATCGCACACACAGACACTGCTAGCACTGAAACAATGTTACTATTTCACTCAACAACAAAAAAAACCTAAACAGACTATGTGGACAGTCTATTAGTATATTAAGCCATATTATTTGTCAAATAATTGCATTAAAAATTCTTCAGAAGGCACATAAATGGTCAAGAGTTTGTACAATAATTCAAATTAGCTGTGGTGATACCTAGCAGACAGCTAGCAGCTACATTACATGTTACATTAACTTTAAATGTTAATTGTTCTGAACTTTTTTTGGTTATATGGCCTGTGACACAACTTTCATAACACATAAAATCTTAATTATCCTACAGCTAGTTGAAGAAGAAGCTGCTTTTGGCTACTCCCTTGTCACAAGGAGCCACCACAGTGGGTAGCTCTGTATGTTTTTTGGCAGATTATTATGCTGGATGCCCTTCCTTATGCAACATCAAAAAGGGATTTGTGTCTCCAGCTGGAGTTAAACCAGCTACCTCTGTACACCACCACAGTGGATATTTGATTTAAGGGCTGTCTTTCAGCTTTAATTCAAGGAGTTTAAAAAAAAAAAAAATGCATAAGCTGTTTAGGAATTATAGCCATTTTTATACACAGTATAAAGTCATGGCCAGGTGAGGCCCATTTCCTTGGTATTTCATGACAAATTAAGCAGATGTAATATCTGACGTTTATTCAAAGTGTTGAATTTTGTACTTTATAGGTTTTCATTGTAATTTTAAATTAAATGCAAAGAGATATTACTGTAAACAAGGAAGGCAGCAAAGGAAAGACAGCAAAAACTTTAGGAGTGGACAAATCAACAATCTGGTTCATTCTTAAAAAGAATGACTGCACTGATCAGCTCAGCAACACCAAAAGGCCTGAAAAACCACAGAAGACTAAATGCACGATGACAGAATTATTTCCATGGTTAAGAAAAACAATTTAACTGATCATCTGATGTCAGTGTGCAATCAAGCCTTCATGAAAGGAAATACAGAGGATGTACAACAAGGTGCAAACCACTGGTTACACTCACATCATCTGTCAGACATGGTAGAGGCAACGTTACGGCATGGATATGTATGGATGCCAGTGGAACCGGGCCACTAGTGTTTAATGATGATGTGACAGAAAGTGTGAGTGATAGAAAGAGCATAATGAATTCTGAAGGGTATAGGATTACACTCTCTGCTCAGATTCAACCAAATGATGCAAAGCTGATTGGACAGAAAAGGGATAATGACCCAAAGCATACTGCAAAAGCAAGCCGAGAGTTTCTAAATCTTCAATGGCCAGCTCAGTCACCTGATCTCAAACCATTTCAGCATGCTTTTTATTTATCAAATACAAAACTGAAGGCAGAGAGACCCACAAACAAGCAGCAATTGAAGGTGGCTGCAGTAAAGGCCTGGCAGAGCATCTCAAGGGATGAAACACAGCATTTGGTGATGTCCATGGGTTCTAGACTTCAGGCAGTCATTGAGTGCAAAGGATTTTCATCCAAGTATTGAAAACAATACTTATATTTAAGGTTGTCTGTTAGTTTGTGCAATTCTGAGCCTCTGGAAATGGAGGACTGTGTATAAAAATGATTGTAATTCCTAAACAGTTAAATTTGCTAAAGTCGAGGCTTCAAAACTGGCCTTAACAAAGCAGTTGGTGACATTGGGACGGCTATGTCTATCTTTTCTGCACAGTGAATTGTGTTATGACATGTCATCATCAAACTGGCATTGTGAACATTTCCAGTAATAGTGATATAGCCGTAAGCATAGCATCCCAAGCTGTTAGCTCTGTTCAATTCCCAGGCAATGCCTGCAAAAAAGCGCTGATGCTAAGAATCATGTGACCCCACTAATTAGTGGTCACATGATTTGTTTAATTTGGTAAGTTTTAGTGATTATTGGTATTTTAAAACTATTATCACGACTCAGTTTATCTACAGAAAACAACAAACTAGCATTGTGATCATAAAGCAAACTTAATAATCTTTACTGTATAAAACGCCAGACAGGCTTTCAGACTAGTCAAGTGCATGCACTGTGATATTATACTGAGAGAGAAGGGACAAAGCAGGCTATCATTTATAAATAGAAAGATTCAGCACACACAATGTCATGCTGGAGGAAAATGGGTCTGTTGAATTTGTGTTGAGTAAGCAGTGACTGGAGTTTTTTATTAGGAGGAAATAGAGCGTTTAATTTCATGCTAATTCTCAGCATTACAGCCAAATGTGATTTAAAAACTCCCTCTGCACTGAGTGCCAGAACTTTCATGCCTGTTTGCACGTGTGTATGTGTGTGAGTAAGCAATAGAACAGGTGGCCAGAGCCCCAAGTCCTCGTCTAAACCCTGCCCCTTCCTTCCTCTGTCAGCTGATGTACTACGAGCTGCTCTGTCTCCTCCTTCCTTCATCCTCATCGTTTCTGTCTCATTCTGTCTTCATTGCTGACCAAAATCATACATTTTTTTCCCTCAGCCTGTCCTTGTTTATCCACCTCTCTACCCTCACTTTTCTCTTGCTCTCTCTCTCTCTCTCTCTCTCTCTCTCTCTGTCTCTCTTTTTATTCTTCCTCCCTGCTGTCTCTTATCCCAGGCTGTAATGATATCAGGCTGACTAGTGGAGTGCTGTTGTCCGAGCAAAGGGCAGAGGGAGCAGTACAGGAGTTTCATCTAGCCCTGCTACACTCTTTGTGGACCAGGATTCTGAGGAATTATCCCTCTTTTCCATCATCCTCACCCTCTTTACCTACTACTCCTCATCCTCTTCCTGTCTCTCATTTTAAGGGGTGTCCATTTGAAGGATCTGATATGTTTAGCATTCACCATGAACCCTACATTCAAGATCCACCTTCAGAATGGGACCCACTTTAACACCTACATGTATCAGGTAGGGACTCAGCATTCATACACTGTGTATATTTCCAGTGAAGGATTGTCTTCAGCTCAAATAGCTCACTCTGCGGTCTCCACATGTCCTTGCCCGAGTATTGATTTCAGTGCTGATGGCTCTTTTCTAGGTCTGAAATATGGCCTCCTCTCCACCTCCTCTTCCTCCCTCCTCCTCCTTCCTTTTCGCCACTATGCCTCAATCAAGCGGCAAAGAATGATTAATACCTCACAGCAATGCAAATTGCATATTAGTTTAGAAATGTGGATACATCGTCACCTCTAAGGCTTTCCACTGGTTGATGTGGTTAGTGGCACGTTTTCAGCTTCCATTGTTCGTGAACATAATAGAGATAGATATCTGTCATACACTGATTAGGAACTCTCTCTTTTTCAGTGACTGCTGTGCATGCTTGACTTACCGTATGCTTATTACGGCACACGTGCAAGAGACAGACTCTACTGATGCGCAACAAAAACTCTTTGTGCTTCTCCTTTCAACCGAGCAGAGGAAGTATTCCCCTCTCATCCTTCCTCTCTTTCTTTTGTCCCTTTTTCTAGTGCAGGTTTTGTTTTGCTTTGATGAAGAAAACTCTGATACATGAATTGATGCTATTCTGGGTTTAGGCCTTCAATGGCACAGAGGAGGAGAGAAAGTTGGAAAACTTGGAGGTATTTGACACCTATTTGCAAGCTGAATATGATATTCTGAAACATAGAGAAGTGCCTGATGTGCCAGCTATGCTGTCTTATGTTGCTGCAAGACAATACACCGTGTCATATTTGCACTCCAAAATCAGCCTTTTTTTAAACTTTTGATTTGTATATTTTTACAGCAGTGGCTACTGGGTTTCTCCCAAGTAAAGCCCTCTTTTTGGTACACCCATGCTTTGATTTTATCAGTGTTTCATAACAGTACATATCTGGGGCAGCTTTGTCCCATTATTCCTAATATTTTTCACCTACATGGAATACATGGGCAAGGGTATACAGTAATAAATTGATTATGTAGCTCACAGTCATAGTACTAAAATAGTGTGATGGCAACCAAACAGCTGACAGTATTAAGCTTTAAAGCTTATATTGTATACACTGCAGTAAAATGATTGATGTAAAACAACAATTTAACTCTGGCAAACCTAGCTGCCAGTCCTTTAACAGTAATTTAACAGGGAAAACTTGTAACAGTGTAGGGTGAATTATGAGCAATTCAGCCTACACTGTTACAGTGGGACAGATGTATTTTAATACATGGCTAGAATAGATGTATTAAAATACATCTGTCCCAGCCTTCAAGGTTTGTATTGTTATTTAGTTTCCACACTATGCCTTCTATAGGAAAACTTTTGGAAAGGTTTCTGGTTATACTCGTGCCTCCAGAGCATCAGTCAGAGTTGGGATCTGTCAAGTGCTGCAGTCAGCTGCCGCTGCATCCTTCCCCAGTCTCAAGTGCTGTCACACCATCATACAGAAGGAAAATCTCCCAGCAGCTTTGTGCATGTTTGTGTTTTAGTGTGTGCACCCGTATAGATGTGCAACTGAGTGTATCTGCATTTGTCTGATGAAACATTCATGCAAAGTTTGTCTGCTGCTCAAACACTTTCCTAATGAGCCGTTGCCATGGCGTTAGCAGCAGTGTGAGAGGTGGCGTCATGGCAACAGACTACTCACTGGCTACTCTAGGGCCAACACCCAAGCTAGGTGTTGTGTCATCACGGTTTTTGTGTGCGTGCATGCTTGTGTATGTGCCGATTAAGATTTGCCAGAGGAAGGTCGAGTCCACCTTTTGGCTGTTTGCCACCTTGCTCTTCCTCTCTCTGCAGTGGTGAAGAGTTACAGAGCTGTGATATCTGAATCTCCCCAGGGACTCGCTCATTCTCCAGTCTCTGACCCTGCATTCATCTTTGCTGTGGCATCCCTTGGTGAATTACCAAGATTTACATCACAGTTGGTGTAGTGTCTTTTGGTATGCGCATGCAAAAGGAGTTTAGTCAGTAGATATAATCTCTGATATAATGTTGTAGCTTGTTCTTCTTTGCCTCTCCACAGCAAATGAACAGCTCTGTGGTTTTAATCTGAAAAGATTAAGCTTCAGCAGCGCATTATCCTGGATTTGTATTGTAGAACTTTATGCAGAAAAAAATACTTGATATCTTAGTGTATTTACATTAGAGTTAAGCTAGACCTTGCTGTGATACTTGAGTGAACTCCATATTAGGCAGAACTAAACTTTTTCACTACTATTGCTCAACCACAAACAGAAAAATGGGTAAACCAAAACTATTTATAGTGATAACAGTGACAGAGAGCTGAATTGCCATTTTTATATTCAAGAAATGTCATAAATTTCTTCACTCAAGTTTTAGTGGGTTGTCAGTTATCATTTTAGTGTTTCCAAAAACCAAAAAAATAAAAAATAAGGTTTTATTGAGCTATGGGTGCTATCCTAATAGACAGGCACATTCTACTTTACTTTAATTTCACTTGTTTGTACTAAAAAAAAAGTCACTGAGGGTTAACACATTTTCTTCTTCTTCGTCTTCTTCTTCTTTTTCTTCTTCTTCCTTTTTTGGCTGGTCCCTTTAGGGGTCACCACAGCAGATCATCTGCCTCTATCTCACCCTATCCCTAGCATCCTCTTCTGTCACGACAAACCTCTGCATGTCCTCTTTCACTACATCCATGAATCTTCTCTGTGGTCTTCCTCTTTTCCTCCTCCCTGGCATACATCTTTAACATCCTTTGTCAAATGTATCTACTATGCCTCCTCTGCACATGCTCAAACCATCTCAGCCTTACCTCTAACTTTGTCTCCAAAACACTTGACCTGAGCTGTCCCTTTGATATATTCATTTCTAATCTTGTGCATCCTGGTCACTCCCAACAAAAATCTTAACATCCTCAACTCTGCCACCTCCACCTCCAGCTCAGCTTCCTGTCTTTTTGTTAGTGCCTCTGCCTCCAAACCATACATCACGGCAGGTCTCACTACCATTTTGTAAACCTTCCCTTTCACTCTTGCTGATATTCTTCTGTCACAAATGACCCTAACTCATCTACCTTCACTGTCTCGGCTCCTTGCATGTTCAACTTTCCACCTGTCTCCCTCTCATTCACACATGTATTCCGTCTTGCTTCTACTGACTTTCATTTCTCTTATCTCCAGAGCATACCTCCACCTTCCCAGGATCTCGTCCACCTGCTCCATACTCTCACTCGAGATTACAGTATCATCTGCAAACATCATAGTCCACAGAGAATCCTGCCTGACCTCATCTGCCAACCTGTCCAGCACCACTGCAAACAAGAAGGGGCTTAGAGCTGATCCCTTATGTGATCCCACCCCCACCTTGAACCCATCTGTCACTCCTACCACACACCTCACCACTGTCTCGCTCTCCTCATACATGTCTTCCACCACCCTCACATACTTGTCACTCCTGACTTCCTCATGCAGTACCATAGTTCCTCTCTTGACACCCAATCATATACTTTCTCTAGAGCCACAAAGACACAGTGCAACTCCTTCTGACCTTCTCTATACTTCTCCATCAACACTGTCAAAGCAAACATCACATCTGTAGTGCTTTTTCTCAGCATGAAGTCATACTGCTGCTCACTGATCACCTTCCCAAGCTTCAACAAGTCTTCTTGGTATATCTTCATGGTGTGGCTCATCAGCTTACATTATACCATTTAAAAGGATGCAAACAATAAAATAAAATAAAAATGAAAAACAATATAAAAATAAAATTAACTGAGGATTCAAGATCCCAATACAAGAGGCAAATCAATTGAAGTATAAACAGAAGCTAAATGATTTGTGAATGAATCTACCAAGGAATTCATTGTTAGGATGCATTGTGAACAGCTCAGGGTTGTTGGAGAATAAAAACTGAACACAAGTCTTCCAAGTTCAGTATGGGCATGCAGTAAAAGGCACTGGACCAAGTTTAATATTACCCATAGCACCAATGTAGCATAAAAGTGATGTACATTGGCAGTTCTTCAGTGAGGGCCTTATATATAAACCATAGCATATGTCTGTCACATCCCACAGGCCACAGAGACCACTCGACTTTTTCATATAAGATGCAGTGATGAGTATGTTAAACATCGCCATGGAATAAACCCTAAGGCCAGAATGATAAACAGTGTCCAAGAGTGAATTTTTAGAATGTGTATCTGTTTGTAGAGATGCAAAATATATTCAAGCTGCTGATGTGCAGTATCATAAATTAGCATAAATGATATCATGTAACACAGCCCTGTCCTGTGAATCATGTGAATATGATGTGATGTGTGAATGTTTACAGCTTCAGTCTCTTTCCTGTCTTGCTTAGTCACAAGTGTTCCTTGTTTCCTTTCCTCCCACCTGCTGATGCTCAGAGAGGCACTACTTGACCTCAGTTTGTTCAGGCTCTGGCACGCATCCATTCATGTTTGTTTTGGCTTCACTCTGCTGTCTTAAAATCCATAAATCCAGTCACACAATTCAGAAGTACAACTGATCAGTTTATAAATTAATTGTAAAGACATAACTTGTGGGAGTTACCTGGCGATAGTTTACAGTTCTGTGCCATTTTGACTCGTTAACAAATCCCAGTTTTGCCAACAAGCTGTGGAGAAGCAAAATAAACATTGCTGAGAATTTCTGTACATAAAGAGAAGGGTTGCCAAAGTCACGGTGTTGTGGGATAGTGGCAAATGCCAGATACCCATTATTAGCATCATCCTGGTTCCTTTATCTTTGAGACCATAGAGCCTGTGGGCTCCTGTGTCACCCCTCAGCTGCGATACTATTAAGTGATGTTACCAGAAGACTAATTAGATTATTATGTAAGTACACCTAGTTCAGCACTTGTTAGTACTTTTTGTCAGTGTATTCTAAGATATATAATTTTACTTTAATTTAGATCTCTTAAATCTTGAATGAAGTGCCATAGCACATCAGGAGGAAATTCTGTGTTTTCTGTTTTTCTGTTAGGTCTATTGTGGTTAACATGTTAACAGAGCGTTGAATATGATTGACTGTGAGAATCCACTGACTGACTGGAACCTTTCTGTGTGGTGTTTGCATGTTTTTCCTGCCTCTTCTTGGGTTTCCTCTGGACACTCTGGATCCTACCACAGTCCAAAGACATGCATGTTAAGTTAATTGGTGATTCTAAATTGCCCGTGGGTATGAATGGTTTTCTGTGTTAATGCTGTGACAGGCTGTACCCTGCCTCTTTCCCTTTGACAGCTGGGATAGGCTCCAGCCACACCGTGACCCTTAATTGGATAAGCATAAGAAAATGGACAGATGGATGGGTTGAATATGATTGATGTATTAATTTATAAATAATCACAGCCAGTGAAGGTGCCACGCTGGGTATTTCACAGTGATTACATCAATAAGAATAGAAATTAAAAGGTCCACTTCATTACTTTGCAATCTCTTATAGAAGTAACTGGGTAATTTATATATAAATATGCTATATACATAGACAGCTGAGCATATAGAAGCATCAAAAACAATCACACAAATTTCTAAAAAAGCTCCAATTTTAAAAGGCTAAGTTTAGCCAGTGGAGCTAAAGTCTTTGATTCCCTTTATGTGGTGCAAAGTACTAGAAAGCAGTATTCCCAAGTTGTTCAGTGTATTAAGAGTTATAGTCAGTGCTGGGATTTGGTCTGATGAGCAGTAGTTTTAACTTTAAGAGGAGACATGAAATGTTGCACAGTTCACTGGGATACATTTAGAGGAATTTAAAAAAAGGATAGGGCTCTTTCCACTGCTGCATCTGGAATGAAGAGTAGTGCGATGTGGTGTTGACAAGGCGTTAAGGTGTGAAGGGCCAGTATCTGTCATGATCAGGTCCTCTGAACTCACAGTCAGTTTTCTCAAGCAACAGAAAATAACTAGCAAAGTGAAATATAACCACGTCAGTTCTGATGGCTGCTTTGGCACCTCCCTCCTGCCCCCCACCACACATACACACACACACCCACACACACACACACACACACACACACACACACACACACACACACACACACACACACACACACACACACACACAAATTGTTCACCATTAAATTCCACCTGATATTTTTTTACTGAAAAAAGAATGCACAATGCAGTGCTTTACCTTTGGTGCGGAGATGATGAGTATCCAGTAAACTGAGCTTTACTGTTATTATGACATTGACTATACCCTCCATATACGTTATCATGCAGGAAAGAGTGAATGAGCAGCTGAGGGGGCGGCTTCAGATACAGTTCAGGTGTGTGGTGTAGGTCAAGTCCTCATAGTACCGACTTCTATGCACACTGTACACGTACAACAAAACACACAAACACACACACAAGTAGAAAAGGATAACCACAGCCACAATAAATCTTATACAGTTTTTTTTTAATTGTGTGTGTGTGTGTGTGTGTGTGTGTGTGTGTGTGTGTGTGCGTGTGTGTGTGTGAGAGAGAGGCTCTTTTAGCCCTTTTTTTTCTGACTCAACTCCAATCTCTCGCCTTCTCTTTCTCTGCACACACACATACACAGCATTTTTTTCATCCTTTAATCCCAAACTGCTTAAGGAAGGGAAGGGGAGAAATCCCTTTACAATGTCTGGGCTCAGCAGTGTTTGGTAACCACTTGCTATCTCACATTGTGGTTGGAGGCAGCCGTGTTCCTCCAGACACCCAGAATCTTCTCTCTGGGCTCTATATGATACACTCCCTGACAGATGTCGAGGTTTTTGTCAGTGAGCCGCGTCTGTATTTGACTCTTGTCTTGGAAATATTAAATGTTTTTTTTTTTCCTTTGGGTTTTGGGTGGTGAAGGTTATATAGTATGTTTGGTTTGTATGAAAAAGAGAACTAAATCAAATGCAGTAAAAGCTGTTTAAAGGAAGACATTCGACAGACCTTCGTCAGAAATAATATTTAAGATTTCTTTGTCTAGATAATATGTTATGTGTTGTGTAAAACACTTGTTTTACATTTACATGTTTAACCATTTTGTAAATATGCCAAATCATTTATTCATACCTTTTTTCTAATTTGTCGGCATTTTCTGTGTTTGCTATTGTGTTTTCTACGTGTTAAGATTGGGCGAAAGATGAAGGGATGAAGAGATGAACTAGAAAATTCAAGAGGTTGCCTGCTGAGCCTTTTTTGTCATGATTGAAAGAGAGAGTGAGCTCTAACATCTGTTGGTGGATTTGGGCCGAGCACATGTCTATTGATGCACCCCTGTGGACCCTGTGGAATAAGGGAAAGTAAAATGAACAAGCTGACCCATTTTCCCCTTTCCTCTAGTCACTCCTTTCCTCTCTCGATCCTATTCATTCGCTCCCCTCTGCTCCATAGTCTTGTTTTTTTTTTTTTTTGCTTGCAGCACAACAGACGGGGTAAATAGGAATGCAGAGATCGATATGTTTATTTATGTTTGGTGTGTGGGTTTGTTTTTAATGTATTAGTTAGATAATTTTCAACAACTCAGCTCAGTCACTATGGAAGAGTGTATGCCTGTCTTGCTGGATGTAATGTTGTTTTTTTTATAATTTTTATAACTCATGTGTATACTGGAGTCAGAAGACAGGACGAATATTAAAAGCGCCAACAAATTTAGAGATACATGTTTTTTTTTATTACTGATCCAGGCAGATTTTCCTGTGTTAAATATCAGAAAAGTGTGGCACAGTGGTATACGTTGGCAGAAAGAGCAGCATCATTAGTTTAAAGCTAAAGGTAAGACTGAATTGTGGGGCTAATTAAAAGTAATGAGAGCAGTGTGGGTCATCCCCGTACATCAGCTACTGACATCATTAGCCTCTTCAAAGTTTATAGTAACAGAACTCGGATAAAATTTCAGTTCCCCACTAAGATGCATTAACCTCTTGATTAAAAATAAAATCAAACTTGCAGGAGAAATACTCCATCCATCATGCAAATTAATGGGCATAATGTGATTGTTTATGCCTATTATATTTCTCTGTGAAAAAGGCTGCAACAAATGTGTCATGCAGGGCTGTGTGTAAGCTGTTCACACTGAGATTATCATACTTCATATTTTTTATGAGATTTCAAACGTTATTGAAAATTTAATTATTCATTTAATGTATGATATTTCTCTATTTTTCCCTTATGTAGTAGTTTATCGTCTCTCATAAAAATGCAAAGTTTTTATCTTATGATACCAGTATAATATTGCAGTGGCACGCCAAAGGTTCTTCAATTGTCATCATTCATTAGCACATCTGGTTTGGCGGTGGAGACCAGTGCAAATGGGACGTGTCTTGGAGCCTAGTTTCACATCTGTTCAGGTGGCTTCTATCGTCATTGCCCAGGGAGTTGTCAGGTGTATTGCCCCTGTGGTGCCAGTTTCATGTAGGTCTTTGCTGCAGTTGTGGAACATTTGCAGTTTTAACTTTAAGAACAAATCTCTTAGTCAGGCCCAGTGTTTAGGTTGTTTGTGCAAAACGTGAGACCAGGAGTGCGTTTTCATAGCTGCAGCAAGCTCCAGGACTTTAAAAAGCATATGCCTGCATGTGGATGTGTGTGTGTGTTGGGCAAGCATAGAGACCATAAGCCTCTGGGTATTGATTTGGACTAAAGCCAAGCTCACAGGAAATGCCAACAAAGCACCGACATTCAGACAACATTCACAAAACAAACGCACACACACTCGTGCACACTGAGATGAACAGACTTCAATAAACAAACAGCCATCCAATCTTTGTTCCAGTGTGATCGATTGAGAAAAAATATTAAAAATCAACTTCCAGCAGGCAATGTGTGGGCCACTGACTGGTTCTCTGATGTAGAGTGTAACAGCAGCACTGTTAGCACCTCATCTAATCAAGTACATCTAATCGATTGTAGACAGAATAACAGAATATCACATAGGAAAGTGGATTAGATGTGGGGCTGTGAGACCAGGAAGCACCTTGTGATATGAGAATTGATTGCTTACACAGATTACATTAACTATTAATAATACTAGTGCAAATGTGGAGACATTTCAACTTTTCTTCCACTGATCAAAAGAGATTAGGGTGAAAACCAGTTAACGCCTTCTATGATTTATCTGAGCTTGACAGGATGGGGACCTTTTACTCCCAGGCCAGAGCAGGTGAAGATGTGATAGTATCAGAATTTGCATATAAGTTTTAAATGTTGCATTACTGTGGTAAATAGGTAGGATGAACTGTGTCGTGTTGACTCATATCGGATTGAACGTACTGATAAAGTTCATTGTAAGGTGCAGACAGGCCAACAACTACATTTGTGTAATGTCTATACAAACCTTTTGACTGCTGTCATTTCAAGTACTAGTTCGCCCCAAAATGAAGCACTGTATGGTCAGGTGAAACGCCATTAAAGTTTATGTACTAAAAAAACGTCAAACATACGTTAGAAAAGTGCTGCAGTTCTATCACAGCCATCTCCCAAACTATTAAAGTTAATGGAGCCATCTATTTACACTGCCAAAAGAGCATAAAATGTCCATCAAATTTATAATGTGTGGGCATTTGCGGCAGTTTAGAAAGAGAGTGCTGATATCCCTAATATAGTTGAACATGGCTATGGCAGTAGGCATAGAGAAGAACATTTTTGTACTGAAAATTAAACTTTCAAATATGTATATCTTGATGCATGCTCAATAATCCAGGTAAAAGAATCCCAAAAAGTTGAATCTGTTCATCTGGACGTGGCGTTTTTTAGTGGGAGAAACGTTTCGTTTACCAACTGGTAACGTTTCTCCCACTAAAAAACGCCACGTCCAGATGAACAGATTCAACTTTTTGGGTTTCAAATATGTATACGCATCGTAACACCGTCAACAAGCTAGTTAACTTAGCTAGTTACCTTAGCTGAACAATAAAGACTGAAAATAGTTTTAAACAGCCATGCTCTGTCCAAAAATAACAGCAGAATATAGTTTGTTACTCAGCAGTGCTAGTAAGATAGTTTTGTTACCTCTGGATGCAGCCAGACTTGCTTGTTTCTTTCTGTTATGCTATGTGAGGCTGTATGACTGTTGGCTGAAACTTTTTGAAGCTGTTAGGGTATCAAGCTTCTCTTGTCAAGAAACCACAAGCATGTTTCCCGAAATTTCCAATGACTCTTTTAAATTGTGTTTCAACCATCACAAGGATTTACAGACTATAAGTTCTTACGGACTACAACCTATTTTATGCATTCGCCATTCTCATTGCAGCTATGTTATTTTCTGTGCTACACGTAGCACAAGTGGCCTAAATGTACAAAATGGCTGAATGCAAGAAGTCTTACAGACAGAGTGGATCACCCAGAAACCATTGTAGGCCAGCTTCAAGGCACTCAATGGTCAAGTTTTTCAAAGGTGGCTTTAAAGGACATTCAGAGCGCTTGCAAGTGCTTAAAAGCTTCAGTGAAGTGCATAACCTTCTGTCAGTAACTGAGGTTGGTGTATTATGAATGACAGCTGGAGGTGTTTCATTGTCAGACAAAGTCACATTGCACTTACTGTTCTCATTGTTCTCAGTTCTTTCAATTGTGCAAAATGCACTTGAGAGAACTGAGAGATTTTTTCACAGTGGAACAAACTTGTCGTGGCATGAAAAGTTTGTAATCTTATTTGTAGCAGCACTGATGTGACCCCACCAACTATGGAGAAATATAAGAGCCAAAATATTACCCAGACACTGAGGTAGGCAGAGTGGCACAGCTCACATTTTGTTTATTCAGCTCAGATAGTGCTGTTTTGGTACCTAGTTTGTCATGGAATTTCCAGCCTCTTAGACAACCTCTTATCGCAGGTGCACAGAAAAAGTTTCCCAGACAGCATCTCTCGCACAAGAACACTTTTCTTTTTGGAGAAGCCACCCTAGACTGCCCATTATTTAAGTCTGCCCTGACATCCTCTGCTGATAATGTGTTCCTTGTGTTTGTGCTTGTGTCTGGCCACCAAATAGCTTGGCCACATGCATATATACTTTAACTATGACACTGCAGCTGTATTTGTGCTCAGTTAAACAAACGCAGTCAACCATTACTTTGATCAGTGATGCAATATTAACCTGTGTGTGGGTCTTATGTGGGTATTTGTTGTGTAGGAGTTTGCCACCCTCACAAAGGAGCTGAACATATGCCGAGAGCAGCTGCTGGAGAAAGAGGAGGAAATATCTGAGCTGAAAGCGGAAAGGAACAACACCAGGGTATGTGTATCTATGTGTGTGTGTGTGTGTGTGTGTGTGTGTGTGTGTGTGTGTGTGTGTGTGTCTGTCTGTCTGTCTTTGAGGGCGTGCATGTGTGTGAGCGTGCGATGACGCTGATCAAAACAAACAATGTTTCTGAAATTAGTATTCTCTTTGGTCGTGCGTGCGTTTATGTGTGTGTACGTGCTGTAGCTGCTGTTGGAGCACCTGGAGTGTCTGGTGTCTCGTCACGAAC
>VUQS01028151.1:14720-25462 GCA_015108495.1 Heterochromis multidens | reverse complement strand
CAGTGGTAAAAAGACAGGCACCCCCACCATCTGGAGTCTCCAGCGAGGTGGAGGTCCTCAAAGCTCTGAAGTCGCTCTTTGAACACCACAAGGCTCTGGATGAAAAGGTGGACTCTCGCTCTCTCTTTCACACACACACACGCATATACTGTGTGACTGAGGTTAGTTCTTACAAATAAATGAAGAAACAGTTGACTAATTTAGAAACGTCTCCACATTTGTCTTTTAACAGAATTTCTGTCCTTTTTCGCTGTTTTCTTGTTATTGATGAATCTCAGTTTCAGAGGAAATACTGTGGCCGAATGGATTTTCATTAAACAAATGGAGGAAGTCACGAGACTTCATTAACAGAAAACACCAGTAGCAGAAGCAGATTTAGACAGCAAATGGATGCAGATGAAAAAATAATATGACAATATATTTATATAAAAGCAAAAACTAAAAATTATATAGTTTAGAATTCTATACCTTGAAAGCTTAAAATTAAACTGAATAAATGTGTGTGTTGTGTTTGGCAGGTGCGAGAGAGGCTTCGGGTGGCTCTGGAGAGGGTTGCCACCCTGGAGGGACAGCTAGCAGCTACCACACAAGAGGTGAGGAGTGCGTATGTATGTGAAGACTTTGTGTGTGTGTTTGTGTGTTCCTGTGTGTGGTTATTGGTAAGTGAAACATCTGTTCAATCCCTAACAGACATCTGCTAAAGCCTCCAGTCTGATCAGATATACACTTCATGCTGTCATGCTGGGTGAGGGGCTCTGTCTTCTCAGCCCTCTGTTCATATACATAAAACATCTATACATTAAAAGGTAATCAAAGAGCGAATTCTAAATTTGATTCAAAGTCAAACCTTGTTACTGTAAGTTGCACTGATCAAAAAGTCTTATTTCACTAAAGCAAATCCTCCTTTACATCTCTTTTTTTTTAGAATAATTAATATTTGTAGATATGTAAAACATGAGAGATCTTGTTGTCTGGCAGCCATGCTTCCCTTTGGGAGGCTGGGTTTTGTTCTTGGATCGACTAAGTGACAAGAAAAGTAAGTACGTTTATTCAGTGTTCTTTTTTTGGTCTTTTTAATCTACATTGCAGTTGAACACGGTGAGACAGAGGAAGGACGGTGACTCAGTGGAGCGAACAGATGGATCCAAACCTACATGGAAGGTCTTCCTGGCTGTGTGATTGTTTTTCTGCTATGTGTTTTATTTTGTGCCTGCTGATAGTATTTGTCTGCCTGTCTGCTTTTGTATCTCCTTTCTGTCTTCCTTCTACACAGTGACCCACACATATCTATACACAAAGGAGCCTAAGGTAGCATAAATCTTCCTTTATCTTTCTGATAGTGGAAAAGCATTACTGACTCTTGTACTTCATTCAAGTCTGGTTTGAGGCTGGGGCTAAAACAGACACACATGTAACTGTGAGTGAATCAGATAGAGAAACCAAAAATTTAACAGTCTCCTTTTATGAAAAGAATAATTAAACCTTAAAAAAAAGTCAACAACTTTCTGTTAAGATAAAAAGAAAGCATAGAGGAGACCATTCCAAAGGATAGGCACAGAGAGTGGGGGAGAAAAGAAGAGAGAATTGGCTAGAGTGTGGCCATTAGTAGGGTGAGTGTCGTTTAGATGTCACAGAGTGTGAACTGTGCAAACACACACTCTGTTAAGACATTTATCGATGACACCTGCTGCACTGCTGACAGCCACTGCCCTGCAGTGTTGCCAACACGTTCTCACTCCCAACTCATTACATGCAGATGCTTTGTCAGGAACCATTTCTTGCCACATAAGGGGTAACCCCTTGAGAGCGTTTTCCATTGCACAGGACCACCTATAGTGTCAATTTCTTACATGAGGAAGAACAAAAACCCACAAAAGACTGGGACACCGGTCATACTGATGACAAACCGGAAAAGTTTGAGTGCAGCCTGGAAACTTTTTCTTTTTTTTTTGCCTTCATTTTGGTTAAGTTTAGGCATTAGATTATGTGACTAGGTTTATTTTAGGTTTAAAATATGTCCTTTCACAATGTAAAACATGCAATTTCACAATGTCCTTTCACAATGTAAAACATGCAATATAAAGCAAAATTCTGCATTTGTAACAAGGACCTCTGACACTTCCTTGGTTACCGCAGTATGATTACACGTCCTCCGACAATGACAACACCACCAGAGTCCTTTCGCCTGTGGTCTTATTGCATCCATTTCATAAAACAAGGGACTGCTTTTTGAACTCTGCTGGCCTGCCCTGCACAGTGAAAAATGCTGCTAAAGGTACCCATTGTGGGATACCCAAAACGGACTGATGTTGCAACCAGCCCTCTATGTAAGGAATATTTTTATTCAAAACACACACAGCACAAAATTAAAATGCTGTTTACATCAGGAACTCTAACCAAGAACATTACAGGGGAACACAACAGGGTCCTACGCAATGATGGTGACACATTGTCAGTTAGTGTGCTCGTACCATGCTGTCCCACAGTCACAGAGAGTCACTCTCTTAAGTAAACTGCATAAATCCGCAGGTGTGCTATATTACACAGTTTCACACTATTTAGCCCTATTTCCCCAGGCATTTGTGTGTATCTTTACATTTCTGTAAGGAATTCATGAGCAGGCAAAATGGAAACACAAGGGAGCAGAGGGGGTCCTACTAACTTTGGCTGCCCACTGTGTTGCTGTCTGAATGTGTCCCTGAAGATTTGTTTAATTAAAATTCTGGAATTAACTGCACTCTGAGTTTTGGAAAGAAGAGAAACAACATCAAAACAACAACATGGCAGCCTACCCTCACATAACCCAACCCTGTATGCATAAAACTCACCACTTTCCTATCTAGGTCACCCAACAAGTTTATCAGTTCTAAAACTCTCGATACCCTCCAACCACAGCATGTAGATTTTCATCTGTGTAACACTTAAGATGCATTTTATGTGAAAAGTGTTGATAATTACATATCTGCTAATTGTATATGTCTACCTTACAGAGACTTCCCAATGGCTCTATAGATGCCCACGATGATGGCAGCAGAGTGTCTGAGCTTCAGGAGCTGCTGGATCGGACCAATAAAGACCTGGCTCAAAGCCGCGAGCACTGTGCTACTCTTAACGCCCACGTTGCTGAGCTCGAGGCAGAGCTTGCGAATGCACGGAGAGAACTGAGCCGCAGCGAGGAGCTGTCAATCAAACAACAGAGGGAACAGAGAGAGGTGACAGTAAAGAATTGAGTCAAAAAATGTGCTTTGGTTCTGGGAGCAAGCAGTGGGCAGCAAAAATGTTAAGCTTTTCAAGGAAAAAAATTTAAATAACTTTCCGCTGATTTATGACCTATATTACTTACTATCTCGTTATTTTAGAAAATACACCTCTTTTTCTTATGCCATTGAAAGTTCTCTGTCCTACAAAGAAACCAGATTGCATAAAGGCAGATAGCTACATGCACAATACACATGTGTATTTCAAGTAATTAATGAGAAATCATTTTTAAAAGCTCAGCCAATTTTATTTTGAGAAAATATACACATAATATATGTATGCAATATGGATTAGTGACCCTCATCCCACCAACATATTAAATATACATGAACTACCAACTGGGGTCCCTGGGGACCCCAAGAGTAATTTACTGTTAGGAGCAATCATAATAGCAAAATGATAGCAACACTTATTTCTTCTCAAAGCAATATTGGTTATGTAATTAATGGCACCTCAAGAAAAAAAAAAGTAAATTATTATTATTATTGCAAAGTTGCTATTGCTTTGCATATTATGTAAAACAAAAATCTATACTTTTCTTTAATAAAAATAAAACATAGCTTTTATCCCAAGCACAATCCACATTATTAATTTAAAGCTTATTTACCATCCTCTGACTCTGGTATCAGTTCATTTTTGGTAATTTCAAGTAAACATTATTTGTGTTTTATTTGTATATATGATGAACCCAGCCTGGGTCATTTTTAAACCAATACCAAATAATTGAAATAAACACACAACCAGCCATCTACTCTCTCCAGCATGTCCTGGGTCTCCCCTGGGGCATCCTCCTGGTATTACATGACCGAAACACTTCACCAAGTGATGTCCAGGAGGCATCAGATGCCCAAACCACCTCAACTGGCTCCTTTCGATGTGGAGGAGTAATGGCTCTACTCTGAGTCCCTCTGAAATGACCAAGCTCCTCACCCCATCTCTAAGGGAGAAACCAAATACCCTTCTTAAGAAATTCATTTCTGCCACTTGTATCCGCAATCTTATTCTTTTAGTCACTCATGACCATAGGTGAGGGCTGGAACATAGATTGACCTATAAATTGACACCTTCAGGGTCAGCTCTCTCTTCACCACTACAGACAGAATACAGCATTACTACAGACACTGTACCAATCTGCCTGTCAATCTCCCCCCATTTGTGAACAAGACCCTAATATACTTAAATTCCCTCACTTGGGGCAGCAACTCATCCCTGACCTGGAGCGGGCAACACCACCCTTTTCCAGCTGAGAACCATGGTCCCATAGTTGGAGGTGCTACTTCTCATCCAATCTGCTTCACACTCAGCTTCAAACTGCCCCAGTGCAAGCTGGAGGTCACTGTCTTATGAAGCCAACAGAACCACATCATCTGCAAAAAGCAGAGTCGAGATTCTGAAACCACCAAACCCTCCACCCCTTGGCTGTGCCTAGAAGTTCTGTCCATAAATATTATGAACAGAATGGTAACAAAGTGCAGCCCTGTCTGCCCAGTCTGACTTACCACTGGCAATGCGACCCAAGCTCTCACTACGGTTGTACAGTGACAAGAAACGACTAAAAACAACTTAAAGCTTAAGACACAACAGGCAGTTATAGCACACAGTTGGCCACATGCTATGCTCAGGGCAGGGCTAGAGTGACAGGAGAAGCAAACAGTCACTATCTTCCTGTCTGTGATTCAGAAGCAGCAGTAACATCTTTTATTAGTAGATATTCCAACTGAGTGTAGGACATTCACATCAGTCACAGAGTTGTCCTCACTCCCTGGAGTGTCATTGCTGTTCAGATTGGGGCTAAATAGTTCCATTTATTAAAAGTGCATAGGCGGAATTGGGTGCTTTTGACCCCAAAACATTTGCATTTTTTTAAAAGCAGAAATAGAAAACAATTAAGAACAATCTGACTGAAAAAGTCATAAAAAATGCAATGATTACAAAAGCCACCTGTGAGACATGACAAAAAAATATACCTCTGGAGTCTGCATAGACCCCAGTCAGTAGGCTGAGGTTTAACGGGTGTTTATGGCATGATGATAAATCTTTTATTTCAGTAATATAATTCAGTATGTGTGTGTATACTATCTATCTGGTTATACACAGGAGAGATGTTTAAGCAGTAAACAAGGATTACTTAGCAGTTACTTCCATCTTGGACCACTTATCAGTATACAGTTTAAAGTTGTTTGAATTTTTAGTACACCACTGATGAAAGCCTGGAATGGAGATGGATAAAAACTTTTGCTCTCTGCATGTGTAATAGACATGATTGACTGTTACTGTATGAATTGATTTTTTTTGTTGTGTTTCTCCACCTGCAGAGAGAGGATATGGAGGAGAGGATAACAACATTGGAGAAACGCTACCTGGCTGCTCAGCGAGAGACGACACACATCCATGACCTCAACGACAAATTGGAAAACGAACTGGCCACCAAGGACTCCCTCCACCGACAGGTAACACTCAGCAACATTAGCCACACACAGTTAAAAAGGCAATAGTCTACATAATGAGCTTTATTACAGGCTGAGTGTATAATTGTCATTCGAAAACATGCATTTGTAGGTAATTGTTTTTTAAAAAGGGAAAGTGAAAATAGATGATGGCTATCCTGCTTAATGTCACCTTTCTGTTACATTGCTATAAAACAAACAAAACAACAAACATTTCTGTCATAAACAGCCATTTCATCAATTTTTAAGAATATGTCTTCAATCCTCTGCTGTGTTCAGGCTTCCTTGACTGTTTTACAATGTTAATGTGTTGTTAAGGGATACCAGAAATATCACATTTATCTTAATACAAGATGACGTATTTGTATTAATTGTTAATTCAGGGTTGTGTTTGGTCTCTTATTGCTTTCTCTCCTGCAACATTTTAATATTTCATGCCTCAGCCATCTGCAAAAATACATTTAAAGTTTGGGAGAGTATTATTGTCAGTGAGCGAGCAATTGAAACATACTGCTCTGAGGTTCATGTGTAGTTCAGGGTGAATCTAAGTTCAGCTCCACATGGGAAACACCAGCAACATCCTCTGTGAATGACCATATGTCATGTCCTTGCTACTGGCTGGCTGCACTAGACTGATTACACCTCTCTTGTGATTGCAATAATATCCCTCCTCTTTATTTGAATGTGTTTGTCTGTGTGTGCATGTGTGTGTGTGTGTGTCAGAGTGAGGAGAAGGTGCGCCAGCTGCAGGAGATGCTGGAGATGGCAGAGCAGAGGCTGGCTCAGACCATGAGGAAGGCTGAGACACTGCCAGAGGTGGAGGCTGAACTGGCACAGAGAGTGGCAGCACTCTCCAAGGTAACACACACACACACAGCTGTAGAAGCTGTTGCAAATGTTACTGATATAATAAGATACACATATGTGATTTACAAATATAAAACATAGATAAGCACGCAGGATAGCACAGTTCTTCTTGAGGCAGTTGTACAGACATGTACGTGTCTCCCCCTGCAGGCTGAGGAGCGCCATGGCAACGTGGAGGAGCGGCTCAGACAGCTGGAGTCACAACTGGAGGAGAAGAACCAAGAGCTCGGAAGGGTGTGTGTGCCTGTGTGTGTGGGCACGCGTGTATGTGTGTGTGTGTGAGTGTAGCAGCCCTGCAGGTTCTCTCTGACCTCTCACAATAATGTGTGTATGTGCGGGCTGATGACTTGACTCTTGCCTCTGTGCTCCCTTATGCACACATGTACGTACGTAAACACACAGGAAACACACATTCAAGAAGAGTTCTTCATTTTCCCTGTGCATTGTTGCATGAATTCAAACCAAATCCACATATCTTGCTGCAACACCCCCCCCCCCATAAGACTGATTGGCTGCTATCTTTAGACTCTGAATAATTCACGCAAGGCTAATTTCTCTCTCTCTCTGCGCAATCTCATGACTATATTTAATAGAAACAGCTTTCTGCGGATGCAGATGTGTGTTTGTGTTTGCCCGTGTTAATTTAGGTGAATTAAATTACTGCAGAACACATATTAAGCACAGCGCTTCACATTTAAGAGAAGCCATTTAACCCTATTTTTTTAATCATGACGTAAATGACTGTAATTAAATCATTCAGGCTGTTAGATCCATTGTTGGCCAAGAAGACCTATATCTGGCAGCTGGTGATCTAGGGCTAAATACACACTTCATCCTTTAATCCATGTAGAGATGCTTGATTAGCTGCATAAATACACCCACGTGGAGTCTGTATCAAAGAGAAAATTTGATGATGTCATTCCCCTCGTCTGGTTCTCCCTCTCTGCTCATCAGGCTCGTCAGAGGGAGAAAATGAATGAGGAGCATAACAAGCGTTTATCTGACACTGTGGATCGTCTGCTCACTGAGTCCAATGAAAGGCTGCAGCTACATTTGAAAGAACGCATGGCTGCCCTGGAGGACAAGGCAAGGCCTGTACAGATGCACTCATCAAAGCTACAGCATCATCTCATATTGTTGTTGTTTATGGTTCACTAACCAAATTAATGCACAGTACAAGATATGTTCTTCATACACCACAGAACACAGGTTCAAGTTTTTTTTTATTTGTTTTGTTTTTTTCAGAACTCTCTTATTCAGGACCTCGAGAACTGCCAGAAACAGCTTGAAGAATTTCACCACACCAGGGTCAGTATGACTTCAGTGAATCACCTAAAAACCATTAGAAAACATTATTGTCTTCTGACTTCCAACTTTTGTGCCCCATAATAACCAGCGAATTTAGTAAATTTCCTCTGGTGTTGTATCTGAGTATAGTTTTCTGGTACATGCATCTTGAGTATTTTAATTTTATACTAATTTTAGAAGGCAATATCAAGACAAGTCATGTTATGTCGTCATATAGTATGTTTATGAAATTACCTCCACTTTAAAAGTTAAACTGGCTAGCCACCTTCAAGGGTTAGTCAAACCTTTTGGGAAACAATGATTTGCTATTTCCCAGGCTATTTTTGTCATGGCATAGTGACCTGAAAGATTTTGTTACTTTTACACAGAGTCAGGTCAATACTGTACCTGTTTTACTGTACTTAATACACAAATAAAAATTATGTCAGTTTTCTCAACTTTTAGCAACAGGGCCAATGTCCATTTATCCTTGAATGCATCTGGGCTAATTAGCCATTATAAAGCTGACAATACATTTTACTTTTAATTCTTTAATACTCATCCTTGGTATATTTTTGAAAGCCAGACTTCTTACTTGGACTTCCCTTACCTCTTCTCGTACTAGAGTACTATTGTGGCCTTGGTCTTGCTATTTCTGCTAAAGAAAATAATGTCTATACTTCTTCCACTATTGCCCATAATGCCCCCTTTTCCTTTAGGAACGGCTGATTGGAGAGATTGATAAGCTAAGAAATGAGATTGACCATTTGAAACGCCGCAGTGGGGCATTTGGAGATGGAACTCACCCTCGGTACATATAGACATTCCTCTACACACGCTATCTCATACCAGCATTTATACTTTAACATACTGTCTATTATTGTTGCTAATCTGTTCTACGTATAAAATTGCAGGTCTCACTTGGGTAGCTCTAGCGATCTTCGCTTCTCTGTGGTAGAGGGTCAAGATGGCCACTACAGCACAACTGTGATCAGGCGGGCACAAAAAGGCAGACTTTCAGCATTGCGAGATGACCCAAACAAGGTGCTAATAATGTTTCTTTTTTTTTGTTTTTTTTTGTATGCCCAAAGAAAACCCACAGTTCCTTGCATACACACACAAACACGATTGCAGACATCAAGATCTCATTTCAACTGCTCTTCTAACCACATGCAGCTCCTTACCGGTGCTTAATCCAGGTTCATGTCTGCTTTGCTAGTAAGTGTCGGCGCTTGGCTGATGTGTGATGATCGTCATGCCTATCTTCCCATTCTCTACTAACCTCTGTGTCTTTCTGTCTCTCTCACTTGCTGCCATGGACATGCTGTGTGATGTAAGTTTCCTGTTCATCCATTTCTTCTCATAACTGGCAAGTGTCATAAAGTGATTTTAAGTGTACTGCATTTAATCAGGACTCATCCGTGTAGCACATTCTTTATGTATATTTATATGTGTTTAAAAAAAGGAATGGTGTCTGTGTATGCTGATGTATATATGTTGTCTTTAGGTGTGTGCGGTGTTTGAGCAGGACTATCCATCTCTGCGTGGGAGCGTCAGCCACCTCCTTGGCAGCGACATCGAAGCAGAGTCAGACCTGGATGATGATGTTAGCTCAGCCCTGCTTTCCCCCAGCGGTCAATCAGATGCTCAGACTCTCGCCCTCATGCTGCAGGAGCAGCTTGATGCTATCAATGAAGAGATAAGGTGGCGTATTACAGGCACATTACTTTGCAGCGCTTGTCAGTTTCAATCCCCATGGGGAGGTTGGATCAGTGCAACACCAAGAAAAATGAAACAGATAGGAGAAGTTCACAATACTAAATACAATACCAAACTAGCTACAAGAAAAGGAACATGATGAAGACTGTGCAACAAAATAAAGATGCTGCTGCTTGTTAAAGAACTGCAAAAAAGGCCTGGAGCCAGACAGAATGCACCATGACTGATAGTGATATTTTATTTATACAATGCCCCGTATCAAGAGTCATCTCAAGGTCCCTTATACTGTAAGGTAAAGGCCCTATAATATTACTGATAGAAAACTAACGATCCACTGATCCCCTATGGCCAAGCAGTGGTGAGGAGAAAAAACTTCATTATAGCAAGAAGACACCTCCAGGCTCAGGAAGAGTGGCCATCTGCTGTGACCGGTTGCGTAGACAAGAAAGCAAAGAGAGAAAAGAGCATACAAAGAGATAACAAAAAATACAAAGGTCAAAGCACAAACTACAGCAGAAAGAAGTTACTGGCATATAATAAGAGTGCTCAGTGTATTATGGAGGTCTCCAGAAGGCTGACCTTATAGCAGCTTAACTGAGTGATGTTTCAAGGTCACCTAATACACCCCTAACAGTAAGATTTATCAAAAAGAAATGTTTTAATCTTAATCTTAAAAGCATAGTGGATGTCTAGCTCCCCAAACAGGCCTGGGAGTTGGTTCCACAAGACAGGAGCATGATAGCTGAAAGCTCTGCCTCTACTTTTCAAATCTCTAGGAACCACAAGTAAGGCTGCACTTTGAGAGGAAGTGCTCTATTGGAATAATATGATACTATGAGGTCTTTAAGATGTGATGAAGCCTGATCATTCAGGACTTTGTATGTAAGCTTTGTAGCTTCGTAAATTTAACTTCTTGATTAAAAGAGTTGTCAAACGGTCCATGGATAAATGTTAAAAAAAAGACAAACATAAGTATAGTTGTGAGTAAATGCCCAAGGTGGAAGGCATGAAATAAAATACAGACAACTATTATTTTATGTTGACAAAACCTTTCACTCGTCACTTCTTTTTCGTGCTGAAACAGGACGCTGTTTTCTTTTCCTTTTTTCTTTTTTCTTTTTTTTTTTTTACAGTTTTTTTTAAATATATTTTTTTTTTTTTAAT
>VUQS01028151.1:0-14170 GCA_015108495.1 Heterochromis multidens | reverse complement strand
TAGAGAGGGAGTCAGCAGACCTGCGCTCTGACGAGATTGAGTCTCGTGTGAACAGCGGCAGCATGGATGGACTCAATGTGACATTACGACCACGGGCTCTGCCCACTTCCGCCACTGCTCAGTCCTTGGCATCATCCTCCTCCCCACCCACCAGTGGCCACTCTACACCTAAACATCACGGGCGCAATACCAGCCACCATCTAGGCATAATGACTCTGGTCTGAAAGCACACACACACACTAAGCCCGTCATCCACACACAAACAGCAGTATGTGGAAGTTAAACAAAAGTGGTCTTACAGTGTGTTGTTTTGTTTCTTTTAGCCAAGCGACTTGAGAAAGCACAGAAGGAAAGTAGCAGTAAGTTTGCAAATGCATCTAATATCAAACAGTTGGGTTTTTTTGTTGTTGTTTTGGACTTATTGTGGTTTTTCACAACTGAGCTAAGTTACCTTTATGACTTTCAGTCCCCAGTGGAAGTGGACAAAGCTACTATCAAGTGTGAGACATCACCTCCTTCTTCCCCCCGCAGTTTACGACTAGAAACCAATTTTGCCCAGTTCACTGGGAGTTTGGAGGATGGACGAGGGTAAATACACACATGTGCACACTCACACTAACACTAACACGATACTACTGTGCCCTCTATGGGCATCAAATTATTGTTGACAGTAATGTAAATGTCATTGTAATACTATTTGTCTGCTTTAATTGGCTGCAGCAAACAGAAAAAAGGAATCAAGTCATCTATTGGACGATTGTTCGGAAAAAAGGAGAAGGGACGAATGGACCAAACTGTTGGCAGGGAAGGACAGCCTTTACCAGCTTTATCAGGTACATTGCAGACTACAAACCATATCACCACAATCTTTCACATCATGTGAGCGATTGTGCATGATTTACAGAGGAGACTAACACATATGTGTCATATTTTAGACTTTGAAATGGGCATTGGTGACACTATGACTCTGGGAAAACTGGGCACACAGGCTGAGAGGGACCGAAGGATGAAGAAAAAGTAAATGACTATTTTGTTTTTCTGAGTATTTTTTTTTAGTTAGAAACCCTTGTCTTTGATTATTCACTTATCATTTTGCTTTTGTTTTTAATACCCTCTTTAGACACGAACTTCTGGAAGATGCAAGAAAAAAAGGTCTGCCATTTGCTCAGTGGGATGGACCTACTGTTGTCTCATGGCTAGAGGTATTCCACTAATCTACCAACCCCCCAATTATCATAAAACTGATCTGTATTTATGCCAGACTGCCATCTGTAGGAGGGGATACAATATTATCCATTACCAAACTGACATACAGCCTGATCTGCACTAACCTCTCCTGCAGTCTGACCATTTATGGGGACAGTGGTAATGACGTTGAATGTCTCAATGACTCTCACCAGCTGTGGGTGGGTATGCCAGCCTGGTATGTGGCAGCTTGTCGTGCCAACGTGAAGAGCGGAGCCATCATGTCAGCTCTGTCAGACACAGAGATCCAGCGGGAGATTGGCATCAGCAACCCTCTACACCGACTCAAACTCCGCTTGGCCATCCAGGAGATGGTCTCTCTCACCAGCCCCTCTGCACCACTCACTTCCAGAACGGTAAACAAATACACCCATTGCACCTCGAATAACACAACTAAATGTTTCTTACAGGCACGTAATTATGCAAACATAAATACTAAATACATGAGTAAATAAGCCCATGATCCACAAGCAAAAAAATCCAGCAATGTGACATGAACAGTTTTTCAAAAGCTGATCCACTTTTTGTCTTAAGCTTCACTCTGCACCCTCAGGTGATGCCTCCTCACACTTTTTTGTTCTTCTGTTCAGACTGCAGTAGAGGCTTGATTCATGCCTTCAACTAGGCTGACTTGTCCTTTTTAGCTGCCATAAATTGCATGGGTTACCGTGGGGAAACAACACACAACTAGTGCCAGATATAGCTACAAGCTACCTGCCTGAAATACACTCCCTCCCTTGGCATCACTCAACACAATGTTTGTCTGTGTGTGTGTGTTTTGTGTGTGTGTGTGTGTGTGTGTGTGTGTGGGTGCGTGGGGGCTGAAATGTGTGAAAATATACATGAGTGCATTCTTGGGCGTGTTTGTGTGTGCCTGTGTGTATGCATGATTTTTTTATGTGTGTGTGTGTTTGGGTGTGTTCTCGTCCTCTGAGCAGTCCTCCGGAAATGTGTGGGTGACTCATGAAGAGATGGAGAACCTGGCTTCCTCCACTAAAGCGGTTAGTACCATCTGGGTGCTCCCCTGCCCATTACCCCCACCCGACACCCTCTCACACTGACACTGTCCCCACCGTGACACACATATGTCCTCTCCTGGAAGACCCCTTTTAAATATCCACTAAACCATATACTAATATACATTAATGCTTCTGCTGGTATTTGTATGTGGACTGGATGTTAACTGATGTAAACTGTGGTCATGTGGTCTGCGTCTTCATGCAAAGGTCAATTAATATTATGAGCGCTGATATGTAATTACTGCAAAGCTCTTGTGTGTGTATGTTTCTGAATGTTTAGTATGTGTGTGTTTGATTAGCCCCTGTCACTCAAACTCGTATATTATCTTTACCATGCTGCCATTCAGGAGAATGAGGAAGGCAGCTGGGCACAGGTGAGGCTGCTGATCTGCAAAAATCTGTCTACACACACAGTGTACAGAGACTCACGCACACATATATTGCCACATTTGCGTGGCTACCCTTATGAGGACATGCAGTGACATAATGCATTCTTTTGCCCCTTCCATATCCCTTTCTCAGTGCTATTGTTATCTCTGATATTAAACCAAATCTAAAGCTAATTCTACCCTTAACTCCAAAAGGGTTGTAAAAAGTCATAACCCTCAAACAGGCCTTTGAAGCAGTGTGAAAAAGGGATGACCAGCCTTAGGGTCCTCACTTTTCCAAATGGTCCTTGCTGTGATGATCAAGCACTCAAACTGGTCCCCATGTAGATAGCTGGACAAGGACACACTTAATTAAAGTTACAATTAAAGTTACAGTGTGTAAAATATCACCACTAGTTGTCAGTAGATTGCAGATTGCAGTCAACTGAATTCAGTTTTTTTACCCCTCCCAATTCAGCTACAGTGGCCACTGTAGGACAAACAACTCTGGCTCCCGTTCATCTGTATTGAGTGTAGCCTGTCAGCCTGCTGTTTACCGCAGCTGTCAATATGCCAGGTGTCCATGTCTATTCACTCTGGAGGAGGCAGTAGAACTGTGGTGTACTACGTATGTGGCCAGTCTTTAGCCACATACATAAAACATGATTAGGCAGAACGGCGATGTCCATTTCAGCCACTGTATTCAAGATGGCACAGACCGGCACTTGTTCCTATGTATTTTTAATGGAGTAATTCTAAGTTTATGAGAATGCATCAATTTGTTGGAAGATGTAATTACACATTAATCAATGTAAATTTATGAGTACAACATTCTTTTTTTTATATTAAATAAACTCAAAAAATGACTGACTGTACATTTAAGACAACCTTTTCTTCACCTTTGTAAAATAATAACAATAATTATGTATGTATTATATAATTACATAACAATAATATGAAGTGATGATATTTCCTACCTATTAATGAGTGTCTTATATATCTTAACACTAGAACAGCCCAAACTCCCTAGAACTTCCTGCAACAACAGCAGTAATGGCAGATACGTCATTTCTTGAAGAAGTTAAGTAGTTAATTTTAATCTAATTTTTCCCATTTTAATTAAGATTTGACAAATCAAGTATTTAAGATTAATTTTTAGGGGTTTTATTAATTTTAGAAATTATGTAGATCATTTCATTACATATCGTAACGTTAAAAAACACATTAGAATAAACTAATAAACAAAGGGTACAACAAATAACACAATAACTAACACATCTAAATAATGTAATTATTACAGAGGACGAACATTATGAAATAATAATAATAATAATAATAATAATAATGGATAAAGTGTGGTATTTGTAAGAAGTAATTAGTAGTAGCTAAAATAAAGACAGTATAAAAACAGAGCGCTCACTGTGAAACAGATTGAACAGTGATTGCCTACATTTTAAAACTGACGTCACAGCTGGCTGCAAAAATGTAAGAAACATTTTAAATAATTATTGTAAAAATAGAACAGTCACAGTTGCCTCTGCTCACCCAACACGCAGCCTCTCATCCAGCATACACACTACTCCACCTCAGTCTGCAGCTTCACCTCCTCAGCTCTCCTGCTCAGGCCTGAAACCCATCCGATTTGGCTGTTGTGCTCTGGATTTCACTCTTTATTTGCCTGAATTAGTTCTCCACACTCTGGACTCTCTGCTCAGTTCAGTACGGTTCCCCCTTTACTCAGAACAGCCAGTAACTCGCCTGGTCCAATTCTCCATGCGTTTGGTCACACACTCCCCCACTCTGACACGCTCTGCTCTGGCTCAAAATCCCATCCTCATCTTTGATCTAACTACAGTCCCCTATATATTTATTTATCAATCACATCTAGGTAGATTTGGCTCATGTTATAGCAGGCTTCACGTCAAAATGTTGCTGCAGTAGTGGTCTTACATTAATTTCTATGGGGTCAAAATGACCACTTATACCTAGAACCACTGTGTGATCCCACACACCCCAAAATTCAGTATTTAATGAATAAGCCCATTTTAGTTAAAGTCATGAAATATGAGATGATTGGGTTTCAATTTAACAGAGTTACATGATTTTTAAAATGCAAAAAGGGTCAAAATGACCCCCTTTGCAGTTCTAGTGTTAACCTGCAGGTAGCTGTTGTTGAATATAAACAAGATATTTATCTTCCCTCAATCTCCTGTTAGCCTTTTTGCATCTGTTCACAGTGGTATATAAAAAACGCTGAAAACATTTTTTGACTGAGGAAAAACACGAGTGTTACTAATGTCCTAATGTACCAGTAAGCCATTAGAGTAAGCCAGACTACCTCAGGGTATGGGATCTGAAATATATACATGAAATGCAGCCATGATTATTGGTCAGGCCTGTGATTTTCCTCAAAATAACAAAATATTTCCTGTGAAAAAGATCTCAGGGAGTTTTTTTAGTCTTTTGTCTCTCTGTTGCACACATCATGGCGTACTACTCTCCTTTACAGACTTTAGCATATGGAGACATGAATCATGAGTGGATAGGGAATGAATGGCTACCCAGCCTTGGTCTGCCTCAGTATCGCTCCTACTTCATGGAGTGTCTGGTGGACGCACGAATGCTGGACCATCTGACCAAGAAGGACTTAAGGAGCCACCTCAAAATGGTGGACAGCTTCCACAGGTCAGTAGCTGTGGGTATTAACTTAGCTTCTGTTTGATCTGCTTTCCCTTTCATCTGCTAACTGGATACATTAGCAATGGAGATGAGAAGGTTAATGGTGTATATGTGCTGCTCTGTGTTTGTGTCTGTGTATTAGGGCTAGTCTGCAGTATGGGATTATGTGCTTGAAGAGACTCAATTATGACAGGAAAGACCTAGAGCGCCGGAGAGAGGACAGCCAACACGACATGAAAGGTAGAGTTTACACACACCCTGATACACACATAGTGATAACAAAAAAAAAAACATAACACATATTCACAAGCATGCACAAATCAAGAGTCTCATCAGGTCAGAGTACCACCTAGTGGTTTTATCTGATAGTGTCAGGTTGGACTGAGCATTCAAACAGCTGCTCCTTCGACTGTCAAAAAGCTAATCTTATGATCTAAAGCTTCACTTGCCAAGAGTGCTGCACACACACAGACACACTTAGATCCAGCCAGACCTCTCGCTCTTCTGACCTTGAGTTCAGCACATGAACTTGACTCAGCTGTCGTGTCAAATCAGAATCCTGCCTTGTTTACACACACATAAACACACACTTATGCACACACCCCGCCTGTTCCAAGTTCGAAAGCTGGCTGACAGCTGTGCTTTAAATGAACAAAGGGAGTGTGCCTCTATCTCTATCGCTCCCTTTTTACTCTGAATTTTTCTATAAATGATGTTTCTTTTACTTTACTGAGGTGGTCTGTTTCCAAAAAAGTTTGGATATATTAATCATTCACGATAAGCATATTTAAAAAAAAATAATAACATTAATATTTCTGGTTTTGTACAATTTTCTAGTATATATAGGGCTCAAATAATTTTAATAATACTTGCATTCTGTTTAAATTTTACACAATGTCCCAACTTTTTTGGAAACAGCTTAATGTTGACAGTCTGTCAGCATTGTTCTACTGTACCATGAATCTGATTGACTCTCTCTTTATTGTAGATGTTTTGGTGTGGACCAATGAACAGGTGATCCATTGGGTCCAGTCCATTGGTCTAAGGGAGTATAGTGGCAACTTGCTGGAGAGTGGAGTTCATGGAGCACTCATTTCTCTGGATGAGACTTTCGACTACAGCAGCCTAGCACTCATCCTGCAGATTCCTATGCAGAACACACAGGTGGTTATAAAAGAAAATAAATATAATGACTCCTTACACTCAATATGGAATGAATGCACTGATTTTTATGGGTGAAAAATATTGAGTTTTGTTTGACCACATTTTTAAGTGCAGTTTTGTTCATTTTATAGGTATTAAGGAATTATGATTAAAAAAAAAAAGTCTGTACAGAATATTGACTAAAACCCCCTCCAAAAAAAATAAGATGTGTTTAGTTCAAATCCCAATATCTCACACATTTTACCCATTCTTTTCTTGTACTGTCAATAGCCAGTTGCTTTTATAAGATTTACTGTTTACTCTTGCACTGGTTTGTGTACATGAAACTTTCACTGCCTGCCAATCATCAAAAATTCTCTGTTACTGTCACCCAGAATTCATTTTAAAGTATTTCCTGGCCAGGCTTCAGTACAGATGAGCCTTCTGTCTTTATTTAAAAGTGACTCATTGTGGATGATAGGCTCCAGCCCCCCTGCGACCCTGAATTGGATACATGGAAGAAAATGGATGGATGGATGTTCAAAAATATTTCTTTTTATTTTATGGGTATTTTAGGAGCCTTCACTTATATGTTGCCTAACTGTATTCGCTGCTTACAGAGGCTGTTTGTTTTTCAGGCACGACAGGTTCTGGAAAGGGAATTCAACAACCTGTTAGCTTTGGGGACTGACCGCAGACTAGAGGAGGTGACCTCTCAAGCTGCTATTTAAATCAAATACAGTGTTGTTTGAAGAAGGCAAATTTCCTCACCTTGCTTTTCTGTCCTTGAAGAGTGGAGATGACAAGTCTTTTCGACGCTCTCCATCATGGCGCAAGAGGTTTCGGGCACGCGAGGGAGGGGCTGGGTTGGGGATGATGGCAGGCTCCATGGAAACGCTGCCTGCTGGCTTCCGCATGCCCTCCATGTCCATGCCGCCTTCTATGAATTTGGCATCCAAGAAACAGCTTCAACCTGAAGGTGTGTTACAATACTAAGCAAAGTACTCTATTTCTACCCATTTTGTTTTCTGTATGTAGCTGTGTGCCTCTCTCTGGTTGCCTTGACTAACTGCATGTTGTGTCCTCTCTGTCTTGCTGTGCTTAAAACCAATTGTGACATGCTTTGAAGTTCCTCCCCCGGCAACCCCGAGACTTGATCCCTCGGCTGTACGGACCTATTCATGCTAACTACTCTCTACTTACTAACAGGAGCGCTAATGCTGACAGGTAAGCTACCAAAAACTGAACAAAATACTGTGCTCTTAACTAGCATTGTAGGACTCTGACACTAACTTTGCAGAGGCAGTTAGAAAAAGGTGCGCAGGCTAAGCCTGTTTACTATTGCATGTACAGTAGATGAATCAAAGCAGAAGGTTTATCCAAAATTTAAATCTTTATAATTCAATTCAATTCAACAGTCACCTTAAGGTGCTTTATATTGTAAGGTAAAGACCCTACAATAATAGAGAGAAGACCCCAACAATCAGACAACGCCCTATGAGCAAGCACTTGGCGACAGTGGGAAGGAAAAACTTCCTTTTAACAGAAAGAAACCTCCGGCAGAACCAGGCTCAGGGAGGGGCAGCCATCTGCCATGATCGGTCGGGGGTGAGGGGAGAAGGACAGAACAAAGGACACACTGTGGAAGAGAGCCAGTGTTTAATATATAACTTCTCTTTCCTCCCATTTCACTTTCCTCATCTTCTTTTCTCTCTTCTAGTGCATTCTCATTACCTATATGGACATATGCTTGCGGCCTTTTGAGAGTGATATGCCAAATCTGGAGAGGAAGACCTGGGTACCTCACAGGGAGGCTTCATCCCTTTGTTGCCCAGCCTCACCTCCCAACTTTCATCTCTCACCTCTTCTTCGGACACGTGCAATACAGAGGCCAACTCTGACCTTTGAACTCTGAGAGTGCACATTGGCTGTGCTCGCTGCTGTAAAGGAGTCTCATCCTGGTCTCTCCCAAGTTACCCCCGTGCCCCCAGTAGCCTTGTTGTTGTGGTTGTTGTGCTCCTGCTCCCCTGATCTCAGCTGTGGATTTTTGTCCTGGTTGTAATAGTCTCAACATGGCCAAGCCCAAACCAATCTTCCTGCATCATCATGTCCTTTACAAGAAAACAGCGTCAAAAAGATTAAAGGAGATGGTGAGCAGGTGTTGGTTTGGACTTGAGAATGATGAATACTTGTATAAATGGCAGATTCCACCACACATTACCCCTCTACCGGTTATGCAAGGTATTACTCATTTATCTCTGTACATAAAATGGATGACTTATGTTTTTTATAGAAATATTATATAAATATATATATATATTGGAAATATATATGGAAAACAATATAATATTGCTGTATGAAACCCAATGCCCTGTATTCAATAGTGACTGTTCTTTCTCTCTCTTTCTCTTTCTTTCTCTTTCTCTCTGTGTCGGACCTTTGTGTGTCTTTTGCTGTATGCTGTAAGTGTGTGAATCGTTGGTGGGAGGGACTCACTACGGGAGGTGTGTGTTTCTACAAGGACTCTTCACAGGTTCATGGGTCCAATATCAGACTTCTCTCTTTGCCTCTTGTCCCATTCTTTCTTTTTTCCTTCTCCTCCTTCTCTTTTGACACGATGTAGCTGTTGCCTCTCCTTTCTCTGCCTCTCTCGCCTTCTGTATGACACTATGTAGCCTAGAATAGAAAGAATCCTTTAAAATTAAGAGTGAGTGTGTGTGTGTGAGTGTGTGAGCGAATGAGTCTCTGTGCTCGAGACTAGTAGGTTGCGCATGAAAAGGCCGACCCCAGCCATGTGACCATGACTTTCTCTGTGGATGGTAGTGTGACCACTGTAGCTCCTCTCTGTTGATTCCTTACTTTCTCTCAAATCAAACTGTAAACTGCTGCTCAACATCAGCCAATGAAATCCACATGAAACTGCTCCAAGTGACAGACTTGTCTAATCTTGCTGTGACTGAGCAGTCAGTACTCTTGGCTCACCAACTCCTCATCCAAAAAGAACACAGCAAATGAACCAGTGAACTGCTGAATGGGTGTACAATCTTTTTTTTTTATTTGACAGTTTTTCCAAGGTGTCTAAAAGGTGTAACGTGCTATGTGGCAGCTATGAGTACTGTGTCTTTATTCCAGGTGTGAAACAATGCTGACAAATCAAGATTTTATTATTTGGCTATTTAAAAAAAAAAGTGTACTGTATTTATGACACTATATAGACATAAGTAAAGCTGTTTTTTAAAGATTTTGTATTCTGTGTTCCTTGTTAAATTATATCTACCAGCGTATTGTATTGTAAGCTAAAAACAACACTGGGCGGCGTATTGAAAATGGTCTTTATTGTAAGAATTAAACAGAAAATATCACTTTTCAGAAAATCTACAAATACACAACAATCTTAGTTATAAAAGTCCAAAATAAGTTAGCAAAAAAATAAAAATGGCAAATCCACTCTGTAGAAAAAGGGAACGTATTTACATCACTAGCATTCATAACCAGTTTAAATTAAGCAGATCTTGGTCAAAACTGCCATGGTACATATTGGCCCCATGAATAAACTCTTGTTTTTTAAGCATTAAAACTCACACAAAAAAGAATGAAATATTAGGGAAAGCTTTTGAAGAGGAAAACTTAAATTAAGTAAGGAGAAAAAACTGGATCGTTCATTCCTCTGTGGCTCTATAAATCCGGAGGCAAGCCTAACAGGGATCAAGTCTAGTAAATATGTGTTGGGTTCATGCAGCAAAGTCCTTGAATCTCTAGTCAGAATAAGCTCCTGTGGCTTTGACAAACAGGTCTGGACCATTGGATAAGGCAGGAAATAAAGGAAATAAGGCCTCGTTGTGAGAAAGTCAGTTTGGCTGGCTGACCCATAGATCAGCAGAGTTACAATACTGGTCAAATAAAAATTATTTTAATTTGGCATTAAAAAAACTAATCAGATCAGTAGAAGCACAAAATAGACATAATTTAGGTTTGAATGTTGCTTTGCTTTTTGTTTGAGGCTCTCTGTGCACCTACTGGCCCACTGGTCTGAGGGTCTATTTGGGAATGTCCACAGGAAAGGCCACAGGTCCATCTGCTGCAGAGATGCCGTCCACAATGGAGGTCAAGGCCCGCATGTTCCCCTGCTCTGGAGAGTCTGCAGCACTCAGGAGATCTGCAAAAAGACCCAGTCAGCGATCAGTATCTGTGAAGGTGTGCTTACCTAGTCTAATGAGACTAAGTGAACTGTGCTTACCCTCACTGCTGTAGCTCTGTGTGCACTGCTCTGGAGTGCTGCTCCACTCCGGGCTGCTGCAGCAGGTGCTGCCTGAACTAGGCTCGCTTGACGATGACACCTGTTGCCATGGAGACGCACACACACAAGGTGCTGTCAGTCACTCTGTTATAATACAGCACACCATACCACCCCACACAGAAGTACAACACACACAACGGTGCATTGTACAACCACGCATACACATGCAGCTAATGCATCCCGTGACCCCCCCTCAGAGGCAAATGTACATGATGAACAAGACTTTGCATTAGTATGGCACTTGTCACATGTCTTTAAAAACCTTTTAAAACAGAAAATGTTTGCTCATTATATGACTAAATACATAAGCTGACATATTTCCCTTTGCTAAAACCTCAAAATGTATCCATAATAGTTAAATCAAAAAGAACATTTTAGAGTGAATCAGTCTATCAAATTTACACATTTTTGATTTGACCTTTTTACCCAATTATTGTTTAATGTAGTATTTATCTTTCTCTCTACTGTACCTCTGATTTTTCTCCCATATCTTCTGCCACTTTCCAACTAGTGCATTGCATGTTCCTTCTGTTTCCCTCTTGGCTGTTTTCTCAGTGACTGTGACCTTCTCCCTTCCCTCATCCTGCCTCTGTCCTACTTACTCTGGGTTGGGTTGGGCTGGGCCGGTACAGCAATCCCTGCTGTCCTGTCTCAGTGTCCTGCTGGTTGAGGGAGGACACCAGGGCCTGCAGCCTTTCGATGTACTGGATGGCACTCCGCAAGATCTCAACTTTGGGTAGCCTCTGGTTGGGGTTCATCAGTGTGCTCCTCTTCAGAGCATCGAAGGCCTCATTCACCTTCTTTAGACGTCTCTTCTCCCTCAGTGTGGCTGCTCGCCGACGGTCCATGGTCACCGTCTTCCTTTTACACAGCTTACAGGCCCAGGGAAGACACTGACCTGGGCAGTGGGGCTCTGAGTGGGGTGACAGGCTGGATGGAGAGGCTTTGTCCTCTGTACCTGTCACTCCAATTCCGACACCCCCAGACAGGTTCCCACACAAGCCCATCATGGAGTTTCTGTCCTGGTACCCAGCTTGGTCATACGCCCCAGGCAGGCGAGAGGGGAAGTAGCTGTCCCCTCCTTCATAGAAGCGCTGGTCAGGGAAGAAGTAAGGGTTGGTCTCAAAAAGCTCCATACTGGACAGTTATGGTCTGGATATGAAGGAACAAAGATCCCAGCTTCCCCTGGAACTATTCAATATGTGGTCTTCGGTCCTGTGTCTGGAGTTTGCGTTGGAGTGTATGTGTGTGCGCCTATCTTCTTCCCGGCCTGAGTTTGTGATGAGTGGAAGACGTGTGGAGAGCAACTGGTGTGGAGCAACTGTAGGCTGGCATTTAAACCCCTCTGCCTTCTGCTGGATCACAGTGTTAAATTTAGCACGAGCCCCCAGAAACCTGACACGACGTTTAGCTGTTGCTGCACATCTACACATCACATCTCTGTTTGGCCCTGCTCTCTAGGGCTTTAAGGCCCATTTGTACGTGTGCGTGTGCGTGCCCTTCTGTGGGTTTGTGCACTCATGTGTGTCTTAAGAGGCCAGGATATGATCAGGTTGAAACGGGAGAGATAGCCTCAGATCAAAGATGTCCATCTTAGTAAGTTAATCCCAGACTTGCGTCCCCCTCCATGACACCAAACATGAAGAGTTCCATCATTAAGTGGGATGGCAGAAGGGAGAGTCTGGAAACAGCTGTCACTTCTACTGGGGGCCAGTTATATGCAGTGACAAGAAGTTGTTTGACGTCAGGTTTTTGATGGGAAGTAAATGAGGCAAGAGATTGTTGTTTACTCTGGACTAGGTCACAGATGAACATTGGTGAGCTGTTGTGAAGCATTGTCTGACTCATAATGTGATCAACTTGTTCAATACTAAAAAAAAAGCTTAGGTGACATTGTTCCTCAGTCTGTGGTTTATGTAACTGCATTCATATCCACTGACTTTCATTCTGAGATGATTGCACTATGTGATGCAAGTGACCTTCTGAGTTAAACTAGCCTCAGAACCAGGCAGGTCTGTGCAGGAACCAACAGCAAAGTGAGTCGCAGGCTGACACTGGCTCACATTACTCCCAGAATTTAAGGGACAGTAATGAGTCAGCCACACAGAGGGAATGGCCTTGGTTGTCCTGTCCTCTTCCAGCAAGTCGTAGCATTAGCCTAGCCACCGGGTGTTAATCCTTCCAGGACATGTCTCACCTCATAGCTCATCAGCTAATTCTGACTAGCTTCCGCTAACATTGCAATAGAGCCAAAACACACACTTCTGTCAACAGAGAAGTGGCCTGGAATGACAGGAATATCATGAGGTCAGTCTGTATTCGGTTTCTTTTAAATACGATTATCACAGTAATACACTACCTGTCAGGAAATGTTTTGGAGGAGACAAATTGCTAGTAGTTCCTAATTCCTAGTAGCCATAGTCCATTAAACTTAGAGGGTTGTAAGGTCTGGTGAATACCACTGCCAATGAGACATTAAGTCACAGCTTGTCCTTTCTTTTCCTCTGAATGTTTTTACTTTTACTTTTTTAAGACAAAACATGAATATAAATCTTTCATAAATTCTATCTCCAAATGTTAATGTTCACTTTTTTGCCATAATTTCACAAACTCTGTAAAACAGGTCATTCTTCAAGGCAATTTTATAACTCCAACCAACACAAGGCATTAAAGGATGAATAAAAGTTTTTGAATACATAAGTAAACAATATTATATCAATGCATACTGTGAGTTCAATATTTAAAAAAATAAGGAAGAAATAAGGACTTTATATAGTCATGATAAGAAATGAAAGCTATGTTGTATGCTTTTCCTGCTTAAAAAATTAAATAAGACATTATTAATTCCTATCTTACCTGAAAAATGTGAAAGTTGGACATACCAAGGAGTGTTTCCAGCTAGCTAAACATGCTATTTTGCAAGTTAACACTATCATGGAATTTGGTTAAAGCTTTTTTGTCATTTTAAATTAACTGTGAAGTTACCTGAAATTACCCAGAATTTGTTATACAACACCGTGTACACACCATTATGTGTAAAACAACGGCCTAAGATTAAGTAAGAATGGGTCATTATGTTCCTGCATATATACACTACCAGTCAAAAGTTTGGACACACCTTCCCATTCAATGTTTTTTCTTTATTTTCATGACTATTTACATTGTAGATTCTCACTGAAGGCATCAAAACTATGAATGAACACATATGAAATTATGTAGTAAACAAAAAAGTGTGAAATAACCCAAAACATGTTTTATATCTTAGATTCTTCAAAATAGCCACCCTTTGCTTTGATCACTGCTTTGCACACTCTTGGCCTTCTCTCAATGAGCTTCATGAGGTAGTCACCTGAAATGGTTGTCACTGCACAGGTGTGCCTTGTCAGGGTTCATTTGTGGAATTTCTTGCCTTCTTAATG
>VUQS01028150.1:0-10797 GCA_015108495.1 Heterochromis multidens | reverse complement strand
TGAGAACATACAAATAAATCAAACTGTTCTCTGAAAAAAAGAAAGCAATAGAAAAAACAGCCAAACTAACAAACTAGATTAGATTAAATTAGATTAGATTAGATTACCCTTTATTGTGTCCCGTGGGAGAAATTTATCTTGGACAAACAAGGGAAAGAACACATCATGTAAGATAATACACACATACAAACACTCATTTACAATTTCACCTATTACCATTCAATAATTTGATTGATAATGGCACTAGAGAAAATTTAAACCTAGAACCTAAAAGTAGAGTAAAACAGAAAGCTTAATTTACAAAAGATATGTTAACATCATTGCAAAAGCGCAAAGCACTGTTTGTTTTAAGAAGGAATTCATAATATTATTTTCATTATTATTTTTTTATGGGATTTAAGGTAGGACTCAGATTACATTATGTACATTTGGCACTATAATGTATGGTTAATGATATACAGACATGTGAGAAAGAAAAATTTCACATGACTGTGTACATTCTGGTGAATCAGCTCTGTTAGGGTATAGACCATCGCTCCGGTAAAGCCATTATACTCCTAAAACAAGTTAAAGTTTATAAAAGTCACCTCGTAGCCGCCACAGACTGAGGACAGCCAGGTGTGCAAGCTCAGCAGGAAACTGAAATGACCCACCTCGCGGCTGAGAGTAGGAATTGGACCGGAGATGAAAGGCCCACTCTTCTTTACAACATTGCTTCAGGTCATTGAAGTTTGCAGGCACTCCTTGCACAGCTCTCTTGATTTCTTGACGCAGCTTATCAATCGGATTGAGGTCTCGACTTTGGGCCACTGCAACACCTTGATTCTTTTACTTTTCAGCCATCATGTTGTAGATTTGCTCCAGTGCTTGGAATTCTTGTCCTGTTGCATGACCCAATTTCAGCAGACTTTTAGCTGTCAGACAGATGGCCTCACATTTGACTCTTGAATACTTTGGTATACAGAGTAGGGTAGCAGGGTGCCCAGGTCCTGTGGCTGCAAAACAAGCCCAAATCATCACCCCTCCACCATTGTGCTGGACAGTTGGTATGAGGTGTTTGTCTTTTGGTTTGTTCAGTTGCAGCTTTGCAAACCTAAATTGTGCTGCCATGTTCTTTTTAGAGAGAAGAGGCTTTCTCCTAGAAACCCTTCCAAACGAGCTATGTTCTTGTTCAGGCTTTTTCTAATTGTGCTGTCATGAACTTTAACATGCTAACTGAGATCTGTAGAGTCTGAGATGTAACTCTTTTTGCAATTTCTCTGAGCATTGCACAGTGTGACTTTGGGGAGAATTTGCTGGGACGTCCACTCCTGGGAAGATTGACAACTGTCTTGAATGTTTTCTACTTGTGAATAATCTTTCACACTGTAGAATAATGGACTTCAAATTGTTTGGAAATGGCCTTATAACCCTCCCCAGGTTGATTGCTAGCAACAGTTGCTACTCTAAGGTCATTGCTGATGCTTTCCTCCTTGGCATTGTGTTAACACACTCCTGAATGCTCTAGACCAGCAAATTGCCAAAACTTCTGCTTTTATAGAGGTGCTCACATTTGCTGATGATCAGTTAATCAAGTGTATCTGATTAGCAGCACCTGGCTGCTATTTACCCTCTTAATTCCTTTGGAAGCAGCGACTGCATTGAGTCCCATGAAAACTTTTGTTTTCAGATGACTGTACAAGGAGGCCAAATGTTAAGGTAAACTGCAAAATGGCAAAAATTTTGCTAGTGGCTGATAAGGTAGGGAAAATAGTGGCTAAATTTGGCTTTAACGGGACAAATAAAATAGTAGCAGTGACTTGTTTTTAACATCATAGGGAATAATTCATAATCAATTAAGAAATATCTCAAACACTAGCTTATACATGTTTCCTACTTAAGTATACGTATACGTAAGTATACATTTAAGAAAAATTATAAAATGCCAGGTTGGCCATAACAAGGTGAATGTCAAGCTAAAATAATAAAATGTTGAAACCAATTTCATGGAAAAAGTAAAATGACTCATTATTGTTAATTTTTACAGTAAAATGCCTGCAGAATACACAAACACACACTGTCTGATTTTTTTTTTTAAATACATCTATGACTGAACCTGCTTCTTCTGGAAAAGTATTAGTAAGCCTTTTATATCTACTCTAAGAAAATTTCTTTACTCAACAGGTCAAGAAAAGCAGCGGTGGACTCTGAATTGTCCACAAGTGAGAAGAACAAGGCAATAGAAGATGGACAGAACAACAATATCGAACCAGCTGCCTACTTATCAGGATAGATCTCATGATGCGAGATCCCTGCTTACTCCTTCATCACTTGCACCTGCCCACAGCTTATATCTATCTGCAATTTACACCCAGACACATATTATTCTATCAGCACAGGTACTCAAAACTGCACCACTTTGTTATCCACAACACAAATGCAGCACAGTATGCACTTGTTCATCACTGTTCACTCACAAAAACCATATTATGAAGAACTCCAGAACTGCAGGAGTGAAATGGACTCCTGGAGCAGCAGCCATGCCAGAGCCAGGCATTTTTCCTGTCACCAAGAAGAATGACTCTCAGCAGAGTGTCACTCATATAATGTTCCCTTACATCCATCTGGTGCTCTAATATCTGCTCAGCCTCTACTCTGAGTGGTTGCTGAGGTGAAAGGGAAGTCACTTCCCTGCCAAACACAAGACAATGCCACATCTGCTCAGCTGGTCAACCATAGCCAAAAGCTATATGTGCTGCTGCTGCTTGGGTGGGAGACTGATTTTTAGTCAGTGATGGTTATTTAAGTGTAACATGGTTCACCAGTGCTACATGAAAAATGACTTACCAAGAGTGGTTATAAGGAGTTAGACTGACAACATACCAGTTGGGCAGCTAGTGTTGAAGAACACCCAGGATGACAACATCGTTCCATGTGATCTATTTAAAATGGGATATGAGCATAACAACTGGACAACTTAGAAACATAAAACAAGGTACACAACAACCACTAGTTCCTCTAAGGCAGAATTTATATAGCTAAACTTTAGACTTGAGCATGAATGGCTCATTTTATCAGAGCAGCAGATACATGTTGGTAGTCATGATGCGTAGCTTTGCCAGTTAACAAAGATGATAGGATTTCAGTATTTGGTTTAAAGTCCCAGATCCATCAGTAGCAGATATAAGCAAAACATGCCACATGTTTTCTTGACTTGTTTATGGTTTATGTTGAGTAATGATGTATATTTAAAATGCAGCTACCAAACTGTAGCTTTAAAGTTAAGCTTTAAGGATTATTCTCATCCTTGGATGTTTATATGGAGCTCTTTAGTTACATCCTGACTTTAATCAGGATGTCCTGCTGAAAGTCTTTTGTCAGACTCCTTCAAAACACTGACATTTCAAACTAACTTTTGTTTCAATCTGCAAATGACCAACTGGGTCTTCAATAAAAGGTTTATTGTGATGAAAACATAGAAAAGCTAGAGGGTAGATGTTATATGTTCTGCACTGAACCTTGCTTTGCAAATGCTTCTTCATAAAGTGTAGCATTTATGCACAGAGAAACAAAAAAAACTAAAGCTGTGAGTGAATATTTATCTCCTTAGGGGTGGTTTTTTTAGACAATGATTAAGCTGACTCCTAGATATCATTCATTTTTCAGTTGTGTGCAGTGTCTGCACTCAAGCCTGTTTTTGTATTTTTTTTACTTATGTTCTTCCTGTTTTATGTAGGATACAACCAAATACATATGTGCCACCAGATAAGTCTGCAAATTTGTAATCACTGTTAATTGCTCCCATAAAATAAGAATCCATTTGCAATCTGTCTCTGCATCAACATAGTTTTGCAACTGGCACAACACTGATATGAAATTCGGCAGCAGACAAATGAGTACAAGACAAGAAAACACACTTCATTCATTGAGTAAGATTTGCCATAGACTTGCTCAATATTATATCCTGGAAGCCACACCTGCCTCTGAGGTTTACAGAGGGGTGCCTTATACCAAAAATATGGCACAAAGCTGGTTCCCTTAGCTATATGTGCATGTTTTAAAAACCTGAGCTCTTTTCACAATCTGTAAGTCAAAGTGATTTATACTAATCCCACTGTGCCACTCTATTGACCTTGAGCTTGTCTAGCTGCAGTATCACTCAATCCTTTCAAGTCTATGATCTCTTGTAATTACATTTAAAACATAGTTTAATCTCCAATTGAATTACTCTTGGCACTTTTCTACTGAGGACAGGTGCAATGTTTTTCAATTTTGTGTCGTTGTTGTTGTTATTGTCATGGATGTGATTTTAGAGATCCAAAGGTGGGTTCCTGTATAAGTTGTAAGCTGTAGTGGGATAGTTCAATGGATGGAATAATCCTGGCTATACATTACGTAAATAGTATCTTAATTTGATCTTATATGGGTACCAAAAAGTTGGAATTATTGCCTCAAGAAAGCATGTTTGCCACCTTCAAAAAACAAAAAGGTATTGAAAAATCAGTAACAAATGGGATTTGACCCAGGTAATAACATTTCTCAACAAAATATATGTGTAAAGAAGAAGAAAAAGAATTTAGTCTGGGAATAGAATTGTTCCACACCTGTGAATCTCACCCCTCTTATGAGGTTTTGTTGTCCTTCAGTTGTCACTGTGTGTTTATTGTAATTAAATGTGTTGGAGTTGCAAACTGTTAAGGTGTGCCTTAAATAATAACTTTCTTTTTCTGAACCAATCTGGCTGTTCTTGTGCTTTATTTCTTTTTCTTTTTCTTTTTTTTAATTTCTGAATTACCACATTTTACTGAATATGATGCCAGTATAAATATAATGCTGCCCCCTAGTGCTAACTGACTATTGGTACAGTGAGTCTTGGATTGAAAACCTATGGTTAATGCAAAAATATAGATGAGTCAAAAGGACAAGGTTGAAAGCATTTTTGATATGATGTGGAGAAACAAAAGCATAAAGCTATCCCCCAAAGCCAACTTCAGTGGCCACTGCTTATTTTCAGTATGAAACTGGTCTACATTGGCAATGGATACTCTTTTTTGTGTGTGTGTGTCTCAGGGCATTCCTTTATAATACACCCTAAGTATCACACCAACTCAATGCATTTTCTGTTCCCCCTCTAACCCACATGCATCTACAGCCTACAGACATGAGACCACCTTCTCCCTAGGTCATCTAGAAGGCATAGTCTATTCTCTCCCCCACAGAAAGCTGAGCTGAGGCAGCACTTTCTATATTAATGGCTAATCTGAGGGGGTGGGGATGGACCTCTCAGCTGATAAATGCTTCCCCAATCTGCCGGGCGTCACATAGATATAATCAGCAAACCTCAGCGTAATGACCTCTCTGCTTATCAAAAAGAGCAAGAGAATCGCTGCGAATGTGTTAGGGCGTGTGAAAAAAATGACAAAATGTCCACCGTATTTAATAACAAAGGTGATTTATTACTTACAGTCTGTAGTTTTCCAAAACAAATAGGAGTGCATTAACATTCTCCACTATTCCATTTATTTCCACTATTTCCAATAACACTTAAAGTAAAGGAAAACTAATACTGCACAGTCAAACCCCTTCTTTATATTACTACTGCCTGACTGGTAGCGGCACTACTTCCCCAAGTGGGAAAGGAGAGGATTGGATGAGTCCCACAGGCTCATCTGACCACAATCTGAACACTGTTTGTAAGTTAAATGTAAATGTTAGAGGATGAAGAGTTATTCGTAGATTGTTCTGTTACAGTGTTGTTTGATTATATAGAGTGTTTTTGCCATTTGTGTGCATGTCTGGGGATACAAGACAAAATTCTGAAGAATATTCTGACAATGAAGTGAAATTAAACCACACTGTGCAGTTACAATTCTAACCACATCACCACACACATTTCTGTTTAGACTGTGGTTGCAGACTCATCGCTCCATCCAGACCTAGTGCACATTTTATGATTGTCATCTCTGTCTTCCCTCATGATTACTATGATGTCATGAAACATTTACTCACTACTTAACAATTCAGGAGGGACCTTGCAGTAGTTTTATTGCTGGTCCATAAAAGTTAGGGTATGTGTGCGTAGCCCCCACTATGAAAGAACTATGAGAGAGCACAGAGGGACTAGGCTGGACACTTTGTTAAGTCAAAGTAGTCAGATTTTGGCTGTAGGATATAAATTTTTTTTCTCTGTGGTGGAGCCTAGCATGTATTTTATAATATTATTTTCTTAATTTTCGTTTTTCAAACCAAAATGCCAACATTACATGGAGTTCCGATACATAACTGCCTATCATTACAAATATGATTAAAGTATTTCACGCAAGAAAAACCCAAATGATCATGTATATAACTGAAAGGGAGAGGGGAGGGATGTGAGTGACATACCTTTTTGTACTGTTGGACCTTGGATGTTAACCCCAACTTCTCTAGTTGTAAGGGACATGCACATCCTCATCTTTACAGTCCCTTCCTCACTGCAGCACTGACAGTATGTTTGCTGAAGTTTTACTGCAATGATTATGGTAATTCTGTTGTTTATAGTAATAAGATGTATAATGCATAAAAAGCTGCTTCGCATTTCCAAGGCAGTGGGAAGCCTTTTATTGTTAAGCAGTGTTATGCTTGGGTTAAAAAAGAAATAGAGAAACAGTAAATTCCTTATGAGAATGTGTGCACAAACTGCACCGCAGTTGTGTTTCCATACCAGTAGCTGCAGGAGGTTGAGTTTTCCAAAATGAACTAATAGGATGACGCGTGCAAGTAGGTAAGTCAAAAGCAGACACAGTTCTGACACTTGCCTGCATAACAGGCATCTGGCACTAATTAACTCTGCCCTTAGAACAAATGTTTTAAACTATGACCGTCCTGGAATGAGTCTTTCACATCACTGTGGAGGAATTTTGGCCCATTTTTTTTTATAGAACTGTTTTAATTCAGGCACACTTGAGGGGTTTCAGAGGTGGACTTGGTGGTGTGTTTCAGATCATTGCCCTGCTGCATCACCCAAGTGCTCTTGAGCTTCAGGGCACAAACTGATGGCCAGACATTCTCCTTCAAGATTTTCTGGTAGAGAGCAGAATTCATGGGTCCATCAGTTATGGCAATTCGTCCAGGTCCTGAAGCAGCAAAGCAGCCTGGACCATCACACTACCACCACCATGTTTGACTGTTGGCATTTTAATGAAATGCTGTGTTAGTTTTATGCTAGATGTAATGGGCACAAACCTTCCAAAAAGTTAAACTTTTTTCTTGTCAGTCAACAAAATATCTTCCCAAGTCTTGGTGATTATCAAGATGTTTTTTGGCAAATGTGAGACGAGCCTTTGCGTTCTTTTTGGTCAGCAGTGGTTTTTGCCTTGGAACGCTCCCATGGATGCCATTTTTGCGCAGTCTCTTTCTTATTGTTGAATCATGAACTCTGACCTTAACTGAGGTGAGTGAGGCCAACTACTTTGGATAGCTTTTTTCCCTTTAATAAACAAAATCATGTAAGCATGACAAATATGCAAAAAACTAAGAAATCAGAAAGGGGTCAAATAGTTTTTCACAGCAGTGTAGATCTTGCATATATATATATACGTACAGAGAGATGTCAAAAGTGTCAAAATCATCTCTGGAGATGTGCAGGTCAATAAAGTAGAAACTGTGGCCACATAAAAATGTTCATACAGAGGTATGGTGCTGCAGGGTTCTACAATAATCACTGTTTTTTGGGGAAATGAGTCATGGCAAATTTTTACACAATGCATAGGAGAGGCCTGTCATGTGAAGTGCATATACCATGACGGTACCAGAACATTTGTTTAAACCATATCTAATGCAGCCAGAATTTAAAATGAAATTACAGATGTGAACGGAAATAATCATTTTTACAATGTATCATACAACCTTGATTTGCTGCTATTGAATTTGTTGTTGTACTATTTTCAATTAAAAAATTGTCACCTTGCTTTACACTATCAAACTAAAGATTCAGCACTAATTGGTATATATTTACTGTAGATTTGTGTCAGACTTGTCACATACATCTTGATGTTAAATAATAATATTATAAAACAAAACAATCTGTCAGCCAATAAGTTGCAACTCATGTTTATTCCGGAAACAAATCATACTTCCAAAGCACACTGTATTTTTGACCTGCTATCTCTGGGTTTTGATACAACAGTAAAAAAAGAAACAACATAAAAACAGTAACAAAGGTTGTCAATCTAACATAAATACAACAAACCACCAACTGTGCCTTCCTCAGTCTGCCAGATAAAAACACAATCTCCTTCCCCTCTCCCCCACAATGGGCCAACAACAAAATAAAAAGCTTACCTTACTGCACTGCAATCCTCTGCCTTATCAAGAAACAGCAAAGACATAAAAAAAAAAACCCAAATGCCCCCCAACACAATCAGATCCAGAGTATATAGGTAAACTGAACTGGGCTCAGTTATATTCAGGTTGATGTTAAATGCGTTGAGCGCTGCATTAGAGGGCAATGTTGGGATGGCAAGGGAATGATGGCCTTCCACTTGTCCTAAAATAAGAGCCCAGGTGATCTTGAATGAAAAAGTAAAGCCAGAGCTGAAGTGTTATCAAAAAGCAGGTTTTTGATACTTAATCAATTCATTGCATCAATCTTTTTTTTTGTTGCCCTGTTGCAAAGCTCTTCAGTTAAAGTTGCAGTTACAAGGGACACTTACATTTATTCTTAATTCTTGTGATCATCCTTTCATCATTTTTTTCCTCCATTCTCCTTTTTCAAGATGATTTCTGGATTGCAGGAACAGCCAGTAAGCTAGAAGCAAATGCAAAGGACGGTTTCTCGCAATTCTCTTTTTCTCTAGTGATGATGGAATGCAGGGAATAAAAACTGACATAAACCTTTTTGGGATAAAAAAATATTAAGAAAAAATGTTTCTAATATGTTTTCTTTTTATTCTTTTGTTTTCACATAATCCTTCCTAAGCAGATTTGCCCATATTCCTTTTTTTTTTTAACATCAATAATCAGTACAGTACATCATGGGAATGGTAGTCACCAAAAAGCTAAGAGAAGGAGTGCAGAAGTATCATGGATCACGTCACCCATACTAATGCGGCCCATGCAGCTCCATGCCCGACAGCACTCCCGCTCCCAGATTCGATAAATACCTTTTACTTGGTCCAGAAAACCCAAACAGGCTGCAACAACATCATCCACAAAGCTACATCACATCTACCGTATGTACAATGCCACCTAGAGCTAACCAAAGATACTGCAAGATAATACATTGCTACTGTGGAATCTAGTGTTATGTTTTGCTGACTATGGAGAAAGCAGGCTACTGAAAAGGGGTGACATTGAAAGCCAAACAGGATGAAAGAACGATAGCGTCATTCTGAGACATCTGGTATCCATTTTCCTTTGAGAACACAGTTTGTTTCGTTTTTTTGGTTTAGTGTGATTATACTGAGTTTTGCTGATGTGTTTTTATAATGCCAAAGTACCAAATTAGTATTCCATACTGATAAGTAATGAGACTGAGATCAGTCATGTGAATTTGGTGGAAATTTCATTCTTTGATAAAAAACCCCAACCATCTAAATACTTGACTCTGGTCCAGAGGAAAAGGGATACTATTCTCATCTGAGCATAGTAGCATTGTGACAGGTAAGGCATGAGGATTCAGTGTTTTGCTTTTTTATTTATTTTTTTTTTATTTTTTTTTTAACTTTGAACTAATCGTGGTCCTCTGCATCTCCTCCCCCTCCCCCCATCAATCCTGCACTCTGGCTGTTGTCATTTTCTTGATGCATGCCCTACTATTTAACTGAGAGATGTGATGTTGGAACGACCACCAGGGGGCACTACAATGCGCCTTCCGGCAGGCCTGATGGGGATGTCATCAGGGGTGGGGGGACCTGGAGAGAGAGAAAAGGAAAGATAAAGAGGGTTACTTGTAAAAAGACCAAAGAGCACATCAGTGAGGGGGCTAAGCTAAAAAGCAGAGAAAGAGCACAAAAGACAAAAGAAATACATTTGTAGGACTGATGCTGCTTGTCTGTGAAATGAACACAAACATTTCTAAATAAACCCAAATTTCCATAAATTACTTGTGCTTGCATGGAAAACAATGACAAGCAATCAAGATATGGGAGGAATTTCCATTTCTATATATTAAAGTAAAATTAACATAAATTTACAGTTGATTTACAGCATTAATATTCCCAACTGCATGGTAAGGGATTTATTGTAAAGTGGACATTCCATATGCCTTCGCATGGGTTACTGTTTACTTTAAAACCCCAATTTTTTTTCAAAACTGTGCAAATATGTCATAGGGTAAATATTTATTGCAAGGTAATGGATAAAATGTTCTTTCTGTCTGTAAGGTCTAGAGCATTTTGCCTATTATACAGTGCCTTGCAAAAGTATTCATCCCCCTTGGGATTCGTCAGGTTTTTTTGCCTCACAACCTGGAATCAACATGTTTCACAGTGACATTTGATGTGATGGATCTGCACAAACTAGGCTACGTTGGTGAAGTGAAATGAGAAAAAATATAGAAAAATGAATTTTTAATAAATTAAAATCTGAAGATTGGCATGTGCATAAGTATTCAGCCCCTTTGTCATGAAGCCCCTAAAAAGTCCTGGTGCAACCAATTTCTGTCAAAACACACATAAATAGTGAAATGAAGTCCACCTGTGTGCAATCAAAGTGTCACATGACCTGTCAGTATAAACAGACCTTTGCTGAAAGGCCCCAGAGTTTGCAACACCACTAAGCAAGAGGCATCACACCATGAAGACCAAGGAGCTCTCCAAACAAGTCAGGGACAAAGTT